>BCHO01000029.1:20540-166805 GCA_001599655.1 Golubevia pallescens
ATTGTGCAAAACGATGTCTAGAAATTTGAGATTTGGGAAGCTTAGAGTTGGAAGTTGTGGTTCTTCGTCCTCTTCGATGGTAATATGAAGATCTTTCAACGTCCTGGAGGGCCGTTCCAAGATTCTTCTCATCTCTGAAGAGTCATAATTTTCGCCATCTAACAATAAAGAGACCAATTTGTCCAGAAGATATAAATGAGATTCCAATAACTTCTTCGAATCTGAGATCCATAAGACTCTGAGACTTGACCTTTTGTCGTCTACCTGATCTTCACCTCTTTCCTTCAATCGTAAGCTGCTTATGTAGTACCAAGTGTAAGGTCTGGTCAATTTGCAATCTACCAGGTTTGGAAGCTTCCAAAGGCTCTCTCGGAGTGCCTTTTGTACCATCCAATTTCCCCCCTTGATCTCCAGAATTCGAAGAGAATCTTTGGACTTCTCGAGAGTTTCGACGAAAGCACCAACTTTCGCCTCCTTAGCAACGTCCATTGATACTCGTTTGAGAGTGCTATTTGACTTCCGATCAAAGAGCTCCAAAGCTTGTGAACCCCATCCGTTCTCTTTTGATGGCAGAACGAGCTCTTTCCACAAGCTCTTGTGTTCATCTATAATGTGTAACCATTTCGTTTCGACTCGCATGACTGAAACCATCTCTTCTGAGTTTAGTTTCTTGAAGATCATCAGTAAGAGGTCTGGAGAAACTTGATCCATGTTTGATGTCGAAGATCGAGTGATTTTGAAAGTGGACAGGCTGGCTTGAGTTTGACTTTGAATGGTTTTTGGGATTGGATTCTGTTGTTGATGACCAAGAGAAGAATCGAAGACGGATCGAAAAAGAATCAGTCTGGGGGTCGACTGGATGGATGGTGGAAGAAGAGAAGAAAGAGAAGAAATGGAAAAATCAGACGAAGGAACTCGAAAGCACCGAGGACACTCTCGCTCGCCGAGGTCAGTCACATTAGATTGCTTATTCTATGAAAATGATAATCGATTTGTAAATGTTATAGATATCGATTTCGAAAGAAGCAGTCGCCGCATCGACTTGAAGAGGATTCAAATCAAGAGAGCTTCTTCTCTTCTTCTTCCTCTTTTCTTCTTTGCAACATCTCGCCATTTTCTGCCTAAAGAAGAGAAGAGTTTTTGAGTCAAGCTTCAAATTCTATAGTCTGCGATTCGGTGTTGCAACGCCGAAGTCGATATCAAAAAGCGAAAATTTTCCACTCATGCTTCTTCTTCTTCTACCATCACCACCACTCAGTCGACCCCGGGCTGATTCTTCTTTGATTCGATTTCGATTCTTCTCCTCTTACCCAATCAGTCAATTGATTCAATAAAACGTTCAACAACGCTCAGCATGGTCGATCCAATCGACTCGCTTCCTTTTGAGACGATCGTCCAACTCTTCTCTCTTCTGTCAACTCCACAGATCGCTATCTCTACAACCACCTCGAGAAGTTGGCGTCAAGCTATCCTTACAGATCCGGTCATCAACAGAATCATCGATCTCACCACGGTTAGGCTAGATGAAGACCAAACGATCGAACTCGTCAAACGTTTGGTTTCTGTCTCGACTCATCCTGACAAGCTCATAGGGAAGGAAATCCATATCGACCTCGAAAGTTTCTGCTTTAGATTCGAGGACTACATTGAGAAAACTTCTGGGTATTGGGACGGCAGTTTTAATGAAGAAGAAGACTTGAAAGTCGCAACGTCAAAATACTTGGAACTCATCCATGCCATCTCTGACGCAACTCAGGGAAAGCTCAGCAAGCTCTTCTTAGAAATAAATCATAGAGATATAGATGACTTTACTCTTCAATTTAGTGAGCTCATATGTCAGTCACTTCAACTTATAGCCAAACCGAAGGAAGGTCTTCAAACTGAAGTCAGATTTTCCATTTCTTTCCCGATGGCGATGGAATCAGGTGGTATTGATTCAAGAAGATTCTCAATAGTCAGTGAGGTCTACGAGGGTTACAATCATGAAGATGTTATTTACGACAGCGAGAGTTGCAAGAAGCTCCTCAGAGAGGTTTACTCTTTCACAGGAGTAGGACTGAAGAAGTTAGGTCTAAATCTTAAAACCTTTAGTGACCTAGTTGCTGTTGCAGGAGTTTTTGTCATAGAACCATATTATCTGCTTTTTGAGGAAATCTTGAGATCAAGAGGAACTATCGAAGAACTCGGAATCACGTTCAACGGTGATCCTTCCATTAACCTGATTTATGATTTGGTGAACAGTCTTTCGAATCTTTCTTCCCTTACGCTGCTCAATCTCTTCGCTCGAACCGCAGTGCCCGTCTTGAGGTCTAGACCTTCATTCAAATTGAAGAAGCTTCAGATAGATTATACAACTCACCTGATGTAGAACATTTCATACTACCATCTCAATGATATCTGAGCTTTCGTATCTCTTCTTGTGTAGATTGACAACTTCTTCCACCGATTCTCTCAATTTCAACAAGCCTACTGTCTCCAAACCATCTTCTCCAAGGGGTTCTACCATGTCAAATGGAACAACTAAAGTCCTGAGTTTGATCATCTTGACGCCTTCAATTTCCATCTCATTCTCCACATTGACTTTTCTCTGACTTAGCATGGATGATAGATTTTCGGATCTTTCTCGAGGACACAATTCGCCTCCCCATTCATCACCTCTTGGATCCTCACTGAAATTCATTCTTAGCTCCACAAGCTCTGGACATTGAGAAGCTAGCCCTAATAAATCCTCAAACTCGTCCAAGCCAACTAGCCAAAGTTTTGAACATGCTGGTAGAGAAGAAAGCGTTCTAGGGTTCCAAATGATGAGAGTCGAAAGAGAAGGTAACCTCATCCAAGAAGGAAAGGCTGAGGTATTTTGATTCCAACCTAAGCAAATGTTTAGAAACTTGAGCTTTGGGAAGCTCAAAGTTGGAATTTGTGGTTTTGGAATCTGTCTTTCTTCTCCATTGTTGATGGTAATCTCAAGATGCTTCAACGTTCTAGAGGATCGTTCTAAGATTCTTCTGATCCGCAAGGAGCCATAACTATCTTCCATTAATACTAAAGATACCAGATTGTTCAGAAGAAAGAGATGAGACTTCAATAAATTCTTCAAATCTGAGATCCATAAGATTCTGAGACTTGAACCTTTGTCGTCTTCCTCATCTTCATCTCTTTCCTCCAATTGTAAGCTGAGTTTGTAGTGCCAGTCTGGAGGACTTGTCAATCTGCAATCCACCAGGTTTGGAAATTTCTAAAGGCTCTCTTGAAGAGCTCTTTCTACCTCACTGTTCGAGTTTCCCCCATTGATTTCGAGAACTCGAAGAGTTTCCTTGGACCTCTCGAGAGTTTTGACGAGAGGACCGCTTTCCACCTTTGACCTGACTTTCATTGACACTCGCTTTAAAGTGCTGTTTGATTTCTGATCGAAAAGCTCCAAAGCTTGTAAGCCCCATCCGTTCGCGCGTGAAGGGAGAACGAGCTCTCTCCAAAGAGCCTTAGTTTCATCGATGATTTGTAACCACTTTCTCTCGACTCGCATAACCAAAACCATCTCTTTTGAGCTCAATTTCTTGAAGATCGGGAGTAGAAGGTCTGGCGGAACTTGATCCATTTTTGATGTTGAAGATCGATCGATTGCTTTTGGAAGTGGCTTGAGATTGACTTCGAGATTGAGGCCTGGGTTGTATATTGATATTGATTAAAGAGAGGAGAATAATCGAAGACGAAACAAAGAAGAATCAGTCCGGGGTCGACTGAGTGGGTGGATGCAGGATGGTAGAGGAAGAAGAGAAGAAAACAAGATTCGAAGAAAACGCTTTCAGGACATCTCGAAAACACCGAGAGAGTCTCGCCGAGTCTGATCACAATTTCTATGAGCTTTCGCGACAATGATGCTCAGACTCTAATCTTTATGATGTCAAAAATCCAGAAAAGGAATCACATCTTTCGCCAGAAGAGCAGACGACGTCGAAAGAGCCAACGACTTTTGCTTCGACTAATCCTCGGCCTCGCTGGGATCTTCGTTCGGATCTCCTTCTTGTCTACTTGGAAATTCGATTTGGAAGAGGAACTCTTTTGCATAAAGAAGCGTTCAGAAGCCATTTCGAGTAGCAGGAATGGGGCCTTTGCGTTCTTTATTGGCTGATTGTAACTCGTATAGCCTCAGAGTAGAGAAAAGATTCAATAAGAGAAAGACTAGATGTTCAGAGACTTTTCGTTCAGCAATACAGATTCACATTCAATAAAGAAGACCAAAAAAGAATAAGGCGGAGAGTATAGACAGGACAGAGAATTCCAAATAGAGCATGACAATACAACAACGAGAAGGAAGATAAAAGGAGAAAGAATGTACAGAGTCGCTCATTGGTCTAGTAAAACCAGCTAGAGAAAGAAGTATATTTGAAATCCCAAGCGCAAAGAATGATAGAAACAATCTCAAGTCGATGCTGAATTGATTCAATCAACCTCTCTTGACCGTAAACTTCACCAATAGATTTCCGCTAGTCTCTCTACCTTTCAGGTCCAAAAGACGAACAAAATGCCAACCTTTTGGTAAGTAATTGACTCTGACTGTTGCCACTGCAAAGAGAGGGTTTCGAGCAAAAGAATCATCCGACTTGACCAGCAATCTGATGAAAGCTAAATCTGTATTGTCAATTTCCCATTCCAAAGGTTCATCCTTCTTGAAGATTGGATTGGTAGGAGGTGGAGCTTCACCTCTGTGGAAGAGAGTTCCTGTATGTTTGTGTTGATGATAATGATCCGTCTTTCTCTTCAAAGGTTCTCGTAGAGAAGGAGCATGCAGAGTGCAAGAGATGTAAGGCCTGAGTTGGGTCAAAGAAGAGCGATGAGAGAGCACAGAAAGTCAGAAAAGAAAGAACATGGATGGAACAAAACGGAAACAGCGCCACTGAGCAATAGAAACGAATCATTCCGGAGAAGGTGTCACTCACTTGATGTCGTCTTCCCTTCCTTTTGGACAAGGTAGATCAGTCCCACCGGCGATCTCCAATTTGATCTTCAGTTTACCTTTTGGTTCTTCTCCACCAGCACCGACAAGATAGCTAGGCTTCAAAACATAACCATCAGAACCAGCGAAAAGAGCTTCGTTCAATTGCATACTAGCATCAAAGGTTTGCCAATTAAGAGCACAGACATGAGCTCCTAGATTCCAAAATCTAACCGGATTCAAATTGTAAGAATTGATTCTAGTTCCTTTTGGATAGACTCTCATGAGATTGGTAGAGTTGAACTTGATGACTTCTTCTCGAGTAGAGGTCTTGGTCGCTAATTCGTTGAGAGCAGATTCTGAAAGGTTGACCAAAGGATTGAGAGGTTCTTTCAGTTTTCCTCTGAGCCAACTATCGTTGGTTGGCTTGATGGAATGAGCATAGAGACCTAATTCATTGAGCTCAGGAATAATCTTTGCTCTTGCTGCTGCCTTCTTGGCTTTGAAAGCTTTGGTTTCTTCATCTTCATCTGAAGAGTCTACTGATTCTGCATTGAATTGGAAATCAGCTCCGTAGTATTCCACCTGCAAATTGAGAGATAGGAAACAGAAGAAAGTGAAAGGAAGAGAAGAGAAATCAGACAAAGTATCCTCTTGAACAAAGTAGAGTCTTCTTCCTGTTCCCCACATCCATTACTGACCATGACTACCAGCTTCCCATGAAGTTGATCCAATCTGACCTTGTCGTCTCCAGAAGCATGTTCTTCAGCTACGTGTCTCGTCACTAGCTTTTCTCCCAACGTTTCCTTCAAGATAGCCACGACTCTCTCTTGACCTTTTGAACTGCAGTGATTCTCTAGAGAAAGCATCACCGGAGCAGGAGGACCAGAGTTTGGATGATTGTTCTGAACTGCAGTTTGGTAATCTTGAATCTCTTGATCGATGACCTTGGAGATTGTCTCGCAAACGTCTCTGAAAGGGATATGAGCGGTTCTGGTATAGGAGAGATAGAAGAGTGTGACAAGAGTGGAACAGAAGCAGAAAGAGAAGTGAGTAAGGGTGAGAAAGACTCTTTGACAGGGAAAGAACAGATTGCAGTCAAAGATTACTCACAAAGTGAATCCGTGAGTGACCTTTGGACTGGTTTCGTCCTGTTCGTTATCCCAAACGTCGATCTCCACGCATCTTGCACCACTAGACAGAGTATGCTGGTAGGTCATCGTGGAAGCCCCTCCGTAGAGCTGCTTTGCAGTGAGATAGGTGTTGTGAGAAGAAGAGATCCAGTAGTGGGAAAGGGGATGGGAACGATCTTGATCCTCTTTTGGAACGGAGATTTGAGGTCTGAGTAGCACTTGATTGACTCCGTCCGAGTGCTGTGAGGAATGAAGGAAAAGAGAAGAGAATCCATGAAATGAGCGAGAAGTAGAGCGAGAGAGATCGAGAAAGAGAAGGAGTAAGACAACGACCGCCGAGCAAGGGTGAGATCGATGACCTTTGAATCAAAGATGGATTCACTCGAAGGAATAAGAGAGAGATCTTGTCCAGATCTCGAGCCGTACGAAAGTGCTTTCCAAATCTCGTCGAACAATGGCTGCCTCGATCTCTCTATCTCTCACTCTATTACTATCGCTATTCCTGCCTCGGATGCTCACCTTGTCTTCATCCTTTTCTCCAACTTCATGCTTTTGAATTTCATTCTCGTGATGCAAGAAGTTTCTCATTGCATGGCTCACTCTGAGCTTCAATCTGTTTTCCACATCAAAGGCACCAGCACCTTTGCCTCCTCCTGCCACGGAATCTGGTTCGAATTCCTGACCTGCAAGAGTGATAGAATGGATGGATGGATTGAGCATACATTGATAGAGACGGGATGATCAGATAGAATGAATGCCTATGCTCTATCTCCATCTCTAATCTCTAATCTCTAATCTCTAATCTCGAATTCCGAATCTGCTCCTCACCTTTCTCCTCTCCCCCTTGATCTTCTGGCTTGAATGGATTGAGTCTTGCCAAATGGTTGGTTGGCATTCCATCCACATCGTCCGTTCTTTGATTCTCGCTCATCTTGATAGAGATATGTAGTAGTTGCTGTTTGGTGGAGAAGATTGAGAATAGCCTGCCGAAGAATTATCAGTCTGCAGTCTCTCGCCGTCACTCTTTCGCTCTCTCTCTCTTCTTTCTCGGCTAGAATGCAAAAGAAGAAAAGCGAAACAATCTCCAAAAGGTTGAAATGAAGCAAAACAAAATCAAAACTCCACTTTGAAAAACTTCGAGACCGTCTTGAAATCGACTACTTCTTCCACCAGTGTCCTCAATCTCATCAAATCCTCCTCCTTGACTTGATTGAAAGGGATAACTAAAGTCTTCAAGTCGATCATTCTAACACCTTTGACTTTGAATTTGGCTTTCACATGTCTCTTTCTCTCCAGCAGCAGATCAAACAAACTGTTCATTTCATGCGAATAGAAAACAGGTTGCAAAGGTCCATTAATCCTCAATTCTTCCAATTCCGGAACATAATTCTGAAGTTTTGTGATCTTGTAAGGATGATATATCCAAATCCTCGAAAAAGAAGGTAAGGTCGGGGAAGAAATCGAATCGAAGTTGCGAAGGATGAGAGTGCAAGTTTTATTGAATTTCAACCAGCGAGGGATCTTTGATGTCTTGCTCGAATGAATTTCCAAGACTTGAAGATTTGGAAGAACTAGTTCTGATAGACTCTTGTTGTCGTCTCCTAAGAGGAAATAAGCTTGAAGATGTTTCAAAGTTTGGGATGGTCTATCTAGAAATTCTCGCCATTCAGAAGAGTTGATCCGTAAATCTTCAACAACCAAAGAGATCGAGTTATCCAGAATCTCTAAATTCGAGAATGTAAACCTTGGGAACCGAACCCACAACACTTTTAATCTTACTTTTGGCCTCGAAACTTCATCTTCCCAACCTCCTACTTTAAATAGAAAGACCCTCTTCAGCGAACTTGAAGGACGATATAGCCTACAATCCACCACATTGCAGAAACTAGATAGATTGTTTTCGACCATTTGTTCCAACTGACGTCCTCCATCGATGTCTAGAGATTGAAGGGTTTCCTTGTTCCTTTCCAAGATCTCCATGACTGCCTTTGGATCTTGTCTCGGCTTGAGTTCCATTGAGACCTGTCTCAATCTACTTTCACACTTCTTGTCGAAGTGTTGCAACCATTGGATGCCCCATCCACTGCTGTACTTGCTGTATGGCATCACTAATTCTCGAAAGAGAGTCTTGTGATTGTCGATTAGGAAAAGCCAATTCTTTTGAACTCGCATCATCAACATCATTTGCTGAGAGTTGAGCTTCTGGAGGATAGTTAGAAGTATTTCAGAAGATAGAGAATCCATATTGATCAATAGTGCTGGAAGATCCTGGATAGAAGAGTGAAGATGATGAGTGTCGGACGAATCACGAAGGAGAAGTTTGGATGAATGGATTGAGATGTTTTGCTATCAAGGCCTTCTTGATGTTGATGACAGGACAACTTGGCTTTTGAGCCAGCCAAGCGAAAGCCAGAGATTAGAAGACCGGCGAGGATGAAAGAGAAATCGGTCCAACAAGAATAGGAGATGAAAGGATAGTGGATTTGATCTTGACCGCTCGTCGTGTCTTGCAAATCTTGACTCTTTTCGGGATTAAGAGAGTATGGATGATAGAGTCCTGGATGCTACCCAGCAGAAAGACTGGAGAATAAAAAGAAGGTGGAAGAAGGCAGAAAGTCCAGCGAACGAACGAGATGTTGAAAAGAGAATGAAAAAATCTTAGAGTTTCTCGATTGAGTCTCGAGTCTCGTCTCATCGTCTCTCTCACGATCCCTTCGCTTCAAAGTCACACATGAAAAGGCTTGAGATCAACTCATTTTGTATAGAAGACAGAACATTACAACAAAAGAATGACTTGGACAAAAGAAAGTGGACAGAAACGAGAGGTAGGGAAATCGAAGTCGAAAAGAGAAAGTACAAGGTCCAGCCTCGAAAGATTGAAAACACTGATTAGTGAGCTCTAACGTCATGTTTCGACTTGGGAGCTTCTGGATAGTTCTTGTCGTCATCTCTAATACAGAGAGACTTCTTGGTGAGCGTCTTTGGACACTTGACTCTTTTGAGCTCAGAGATGGTTGGATTGTCGGCGAACCAGTCGAATCTCCAATAGCAACCTAAAACGAGGTAAAAGAGGAAGAGAGACACAAAGAGTCAGAAATGAGTCGATATACGAGGAACAGCGTCATGATCGATCTCGACTCACCTTTTCTGATCGACTTCGGTAAGGCATCACAGTCTCTTCTCGAAGAGACTCCTCCATATTGAGCGCCCCAGATCGAGGGTGAGGTATTGAACTGAGCATTACAGCCGTTGAACATTCCGACCCCTCCACCAGGGATTCTGGAGAGAGAGGATAAATAGAGAGTGAGTTGAGAGTGAGCGTTGTGGCAAGTGGCATTGGGGAGAGCGCCAACGAAGCTAAGACTCACTGAATATCGAAATTGGTCGAGGGAACGTCTCTGAGGGCTTAGATGAGAGAAACGAGAAGAGAGAGAAGATAGAGAAGATGGCGGTGAGAACAACACAGGAATCGATCGCTGTCGTCACGTTCGATGTTTGAAAGATCAGATTCTGACCCACCCTCCGTCATTGATTGCTGGTTGTGGGAGGTAAAAGAGAGAGAAAAGTTTGACTCGAAGTGAGACACATTACTGAAGGCTGAAAAGAGATTTCACAGCTCACCTTGAACAACGAGAGTCTTTCTAGGAAGTTCAGAAAATTTGACGGCGTAGCAAGCGCACTGAAGAAAGGAAGGATATAATAGTCAGTTCCCATATCGAAGTCATCCTACTAGAGTAACACAATCCTACTGTTCAACTCACCTCGAAATTAGATTCACCATTGACCTCAGCTCGAGCGCCAAAAGCGTAACTCAGAGAAGCGTCTTTCTTGCTCACGTATGGCTGATAGTCCAGACAGCTGAAAGAGGTACCACCTTGGCATCCAGATTGAGCATTTGGAGAAGCTTCTGTAACTCCATCTTTGAGACAACTTTTAGCAGGTCTATTGACAGCGGCCTTGCCAGGATGAGAGCCAGACGGACTGCAACAATCCCAGTACCTAGAATGAACGTAAGAGATGATGCGATGAATGTCGTCAGTCTTGATTTGAAAGAGGAGCTTCGCAACCGTTTGAGACCCTTTCTTTCTCAATTCCTTTGAGCTCACCTAGTAGCCATGCCACCAGTCGATAGATTGTCACCCAGGACCAGCCAGGGAGAGACGAGAAGGGAGAAGAGAGCGACGGACTTGAAGATCATTTGGGAAGCGTTGCGAAGGAAAAGAGAGTGGGGGGGGGGGGGGAGATTGAGAAAAGAAAAGAGTGGAGAGGAATGAGGGAGAGAAAGAAGATATGGAGTGGAAAGAGAGAAGCAAAGCTCGAGTTTATATAGCTGTTTCTGGTCGTCAAACTGGATAGCGAGTTGTCAAGCTCAAGCCTCTCTCTCCCCCTTGGGCGTCGACTGAGCTTGAAGACACCTCCTTGCATCTTTTCCTCCGATACAGTCCAGAATTTTCACATGAATCTGGAAAGGGCTGCGATAAGGAGAGAAATCCTCGGGCGATGGGAGAAGAGTTCGCCCCTTTTTGTTGTCTGTCAGACTCACGACTCTGCAACGAATGGAAGGACCAGAGTCATAACATTGAGAACGAGAAGTAGGAGATATAATCGTGAAGCATGAATAGAAGCGCGAGGCAAAGGGTATATCGTGTCGTAAAGAAAGAAAAGGAGAAGCTAGAAGTAATGCTTGCGTACATGTCGAGAGCGAGTAGATATAAGGACGACCGGTAGAAAAAGCAGCAGAAGAGTAAGATCTAGAGGATATAGAAGGAGCAGAAAACGAACGAGCGAGAACAAGTGAAAAGGAGAAAGTTGTGAAGGATGACATTGATGTAGGGTTTGAACTGAGAAAATCAAGAGATAGAAAAGGCCGCGAGAATCGTTGATATGCTCTACTTGATCAGTTTGAAAAGATTGATGAAACAATAGACTTTCTTAGATTCCAACGCAGGCTACGAAAATGACGGGCCTATGATCAGAGCGACCTTCCAGCGCTCTCATCTCTCGATCGTCCAAGGTCTTGTAGAGTAAGCATTCGATCTGGATAGAGTCAGTAAAGAACGAAAATTGAGAATCAGTGTGGGTGTCTAGAAGACTTTTATTTCTCTTCTGATCAAGAGACTATACAGACAGAAGCTCTCACGACGCTTCTCGATCTCTGAACTCACCACACCTCTCTTAGGACCGAGTAGTACAGGTTCGACTGCTTTCTCTTCTTGATCTTTGTTATCTCCAAAGATACCAAGAGAAGCAAAAGCAGCAGCTGCCTTAGCTGGGGTCAAGATCGAAGGTAATCGCATGACGACTCTATCCGACCACCAAGATGAAGCTCTTCTGCTTGAAGTTCCATTGACGCTCAAATTCTTAGAGTCGTCTTGACTGGAACTTCGTTCTTGATCAGCAGTTGCGGAAGGTTGGTTAGGTAGAACATTCAAAGAGGTGAGAGGAGATACTTCTCCATTTGGTTCTTGACTATCTTTCGATGTCGAAACTCTTGAGATTCCGTTTGGGTCTGAGTTCAATCTCAAATCCAAATTCGAGTTCTCAGGAGAAGAGGTTGGAATGACACCAGAAGAACTTAACGATCTGAACATGCTCCTTCTTCTTCCACTTGGACCGGAATCGACAACTTGTTTTGGACTACCAGACCTCAAGACAGGAGACTGCGTAGACAAAGGAGATTGTCCGAGCTCCTTCGCCAACGCATCTCTCTCTTTCCGAGTAGAAGGAAGCTGCAGAGATTCTCTTCTTGGAGGGACTACGAAATTAGAGGAGAGCTCCTTCATTTCTCTCTTCTCTTCCAATCTAGTCTGAGAAGGCAAATCGACTGCAGAAACAGCGCCTCGTCTGGAGAGATTAGCTAGACCATTTGATTCCCAATCGCTACTAGCTGACGATTTTGATTTTGATTTGGATTGTTTCTTTTGTTGATTTAGAGGAGAAGCTCTTGCCTCACCTTTCCTTCTAAAGAACCTTCTCAAAGGCGAAGCATGTTGATCTTGTGACGGTGAAATTGGTGAAGTAGGAATCGATAGTCGAGAAGGAAGTTGTCCAATCGATGTCTTAGAATCGAGGAATTGAGAACCAGAGTGTTTCGAGGCTCCAAATTCTTCCAGTCCTTGAGCTTGCGTTTCTTCCGAAGACGAAGACTTGACTTGAGCTGCAGCAGCCTCCAATCTCTCCTTCTCTTTCAATCTTTCCTTCTCCTTCTCTCTTTCGGCTACAGCGGTGGGTAGAGCGAAAGTGACGGCTGCCTGCCTTGCAGCTTCTCTCCTTTGAGTGGCTTGTCTGATCTGAGGGATCATCAGAGCGTTGGAGATACCTCTCGAGACTTTCGATCCGAATCCTTCGTCTTGATCGCCTTCTTGAGGATTGGCATCTTCGTCCTCTTCGATAGGAACTGTACTTCTCCACAGAACTCTGTCGGTCCAACTAGGCACTCTCTGTTTCGCAGACGTATCGTAAGCTTGACTTTCGTCGATAGGAGAGCGTTCATCAGCCAGGGAACCAGATTTCCGAGTCGTTGCACTAGCCTTTGAGTTGTTCCTCTCCATCTTGGGTTGACCACCACTTTGACGAGAAGAGACCAGACTGAGACCGTCCGAGCTGGAAGGTCTTCGAATGGTGGATCTCTTCTTCACTCCGGCTCCAGAGTAGGTCTTTGGAGGTGGAGGTAAGGAAGATCTTTGATTTGGAATCGATGACGTTGAAGGAGAAGTGATTTCTTGATCTTCCGAAATGGAGCTCCTAGCACTTCGACTGTCCAACAAGACGTTGTCGGAATGAGATGCTGGTATTCCCGAGTCGTCAATCTCTTTCAGACAGGCGAAGGTCTGCATTCCTTCAGCGTTGGGGATATCGATCGGAGAAGACGGAGACGAAGCTCTCGGATTCGAAGAATCAGAAGATAGGATAGATTCTTTACCCGAATCCTTCCTGGCGACGTAAGGAAGTTTCTTGTTCTTGATAGGAGAAGAGCTGTGGGTTGAAGAAGAGTCTGAATCTTTGCCGCCAACCGATCTCATCAGGTCCAAGAACTTGAATTTGGCTTTGATTGCAGCTCCTTGAGAAAAGACTTTCGGACCTTGAGCAGCAGCGGTGTTGTTAGAAAGAATTGAATCTGCAACTGCTTCATCATCGTCTGCTTTGTCGTCTTCTCGACCTAGATCATCGTCTTCGGAGCGTTGACCATTCCCTCTTGAGCCTTGAGAATCTCTCTTTCCACCAATCGAAGCTGGTCCTGAATCCTCGTCCGAATCCGAATCGCCTTCTCTATGTTCTCCAAAGGCTGGATTCGAGAAGGGATCCCAAGCAGAAGAGTCTGATTCTTCATCGGTCATGGAAGCTGAAGTGTCATTGCCACGAGCACTCTTTCCGCTTCCTTTTTCTCTCTTCTTGGCCTTGTCTCCGATGCGATTGGCTTTGGATTCGGCTGAAGAAGAGAGTACCTGAGAATTCGGAATCTTCTCTTCGCTCTGAATTGAGCTCGGATTGGTGAAAGCGGAAGAGGCTTTGCTACTACTTCCATTCCTTCGATGGATGATTCGTTGGGTGACAGTACGAGTTCTCTTGATCTTGAGAGTCTTGAGGACGTCGTACTTGTAGGTCGGAGGGAAGTTGATTGGTGCCTGCAGGAGCCAAAGTGAGAAGGAAATCGAGAAGAGATCGGTCATTAGAAGGAGGTCCGGTTGAAACATGCTCAGAATCGAAAGGAGAAAGACAGAACACTCACTTCTTGGAATCCTTTGAAAACTATCCCGTCTTTCAAAACGGCGCGCAGCTGATCGAATTCCAAAGCTTGCTGATAAGCCTTTTGCATCAGCAACCAATCTGCATGCTTCCTCGAAATGTCGACTCTGAAGTTGAGATCACCACACCAGAAGCAATGGTCGAACTTTTCAGTAATGTCTTCGTAGTTGTTTCGAGGATCGTTCGCAGGTAGGAAAGTGTCGACATCTAGCTCCGATTTGATCTTGACAACGTTTGCTAGTCTGGTAGCGACTCTACCTTCATGAGCCTGTGAGAGAAGGATCGAGAGACAGAGCAAAGTTAGTCTATAGAAACGAAAGAGATCAGAACCGAAGCTAGCAAGACTCATACTCACGGCCAAATGAGCGTTCACGAACAACAATCTAGTCCTACCCAACAAAAGACTGATTCCAACCCCACCTTTATTTCCGACTCTACCACTTAGTAAACCACTCTTGACATGATTCTTACTAACGCCTCTGACTCTATCTCTACAACCTCTCCAAACATAGACTGCAGTATAACAACCCAACATTCTTTCCTTCGTTACTAGTTCATATGGTCCGAGAGTTTGAGGAGTTGCATCATAATCTTGATTCGGATTAGCATTTGATTGAGAAGAAGGGAATAAAGAAGGACTTGGATTTGGTGATCTAATTCTACCCCATTCATTTGGAATCCTTTCTTTATCACTCGAATTGATTGGATTCAAATTCAAATGATGATGATGAGCATGAGGTAACAATCTAGGATTATCCAAAGGATTCTCAGTCAAAGGAGAGATTGCTCCTGGACTCAACGGTGGAAGATGATTGATTGGATTCGAAGAGTTTCCGCTCGATTGAGAATTGTGACTTGAAGATCTAGTCATGTTGTTGAAATGAATAGGAGTTGAAGGGACCGACAACAAGTTCTTTGAAGTTTCAGTCTGTTGATTACTAGCTTGAGAACCTTCCGATGAGGAACTGAATCTTTGCTTGGTCGATAAGGCATCAGAAGATCCAGATCGAGTCGAATCCAAAAGAAGCTCGGATTTATCAGGGACTGGAACCAAATCAATCGAAGGTTGTTCGATAGAAGGAGTCAAGACTTTCTCCTTCTTTTTCCCAACTTGAAGACCTTCTAATCTCAACTTCAACTTCGGTAAGTCAATCTTGTTCTTTTCCCTTTCTTTTTCGTCAGTCGGGTTGGGACTCTGAGCTCTTGAAATGTCATTACTGCCATCTCTAGAAGGTAGATTCGAGTTTGATTTGAGAAGTGGATGATTGAGGTTAATCGGTGGTTGTTGTTGACTCGAAGATTGTTCATTCTCCTTTCCACCATTAGTAGAAGTAGTTACTACGCTCGAGTTCCTAGAAACACCATTCGGTTTCTCTGATTTGGTCGACGATTGATGATTCGATTTCTGATGACCTGAGTTAGGATGATTCGATCCATTGCACAACCAATCTTCGCACATGTCACTCCAACCTTTTCCGCTCACGTTCATGTTCAATCCCCATCCACCACCAGCTGCAACGGGAACTGCAGGAGAGGAAACGTTGATGTTGACGTTGAGCTTCTCGACAGGTTCTTCTGCAGAAGTCTCCATAGTTGCGACTTGACCAGTTTGATTCTGAGATGCAGTTGCAGTGGTTCCAGTAGTTGATGGAGTGGTTTGAGAAGAAGAGATTTGTTGTTGAGATTGTGGTGGTGGAGGCGAACCGAATGGAAATTCATTCACCCAAGGAGTAGCTTGAGAACTGGAGATCATTGGAGATTTGACGTCACTTGTCGATGATCCATTACTCAATCCCAGAGCAGGACTCAGTATGCCATTCTTTAAATTTCCAGAGCTGATTCCTCTTTTCAATCCTCCTTTCTCCTTCTCCTTCTCCTTTTCCTTCAATTCCTTTTCTCTCAACTTGACAGCATTACTCTTACTTCTATTCAAAGCGATATCCCCAATTTCACCAGCCATTCCCATTCCAGTAGCGATTCTCTTTCCATCTCCCCAAGGACATTCTTGTCCTGCAATCACGATGATATGATAAGGATGAGACTCGTTATGAGGTAGAGGTGGGATCCTTTCGGATCTAGGAATCTTTTCTTGTCCAATGACTGCAGAACCTTTGAGAGTTGATTTGGATCCTACTTTCTTGCTAGAAGGAGATGTCGATTTCGTTTCTGAATCCTCTTTGGTAGACCCTTTGATAGAAGAAGGGGAATCATCGTCATCTTCTCCTTTTCCTTTAATCTCGGATTCATCCTCTTCTTTCTCGTCTTTTTCACCATCATCACTATCATAACCAACGTCCCAATCCTTGACTGGAGGAATATATTCTCCAACATTACCCAGCAAGACTTCCAAATCACCCTTAGGAACTGTGCTAGCCATATTCCAAGTCACGATTCTGACTTTGATCGAAGGTCTTTGTTGAGTGAAGGGTTTCGGTAGATCTTCTTCTTCATCATCTTGATGATCAGATATTGGAACATCCACGTCTTGAGTATGAAAGTTGACAGAGGTACGATTGGGATTGACTTTTCGATCCACCTCTTCCTTGGGATTCCCAACTTGATCTCTACTCTCTTCTTGATCCTGATCTCTAGTCCTGAATCCGAAGAAACCATTCCCATTCCTAGCTCTCCCACTCTTTGAGTTGCTAGAGGAGAAACCTAAAAGTTGACTCTCTCTGACGATTTCTTCAGCTTCCTCTTCTCGAGCCTCATCTACAGCACTACCACTGTCATGATTGGATTTCTCCATCTCCATTTCCATTTCCAATTCTTCCTCTTCATCCAAATCCAAATCCAATCCCATCTTATCCTTTCCGATCCTGAGTTTCTCCCGAGAAGAAGAAGCAGAATCGAGTAAACCTATTAGTTTTTTGGCAGTGTTTGAAGAGATGGGAGAAGTAGGAGGAACGACGGGTAAAGCTCCGTACAAAGGTAACAATTGACCCTTTTCAGTTGAAATGATAGTGATTGGTTCCTTCGATTTCGAATTAGCAGCACTGGTCGTCACTTCGTTCGAAGTACTACTCGTACTCGAAACTCTAGCATGAACCAGATTCCTGAGTTTGGATTGAGTTGAACTGATCGAAGGTAAATGATGATGATGATCTTTGGAACTGGATGAATGCTGAATAGTAGATTGATCTGGATTCAAAGCGAAATCTCTAGCTTTTGGAGTTGAAAGGGAAGAAAGTCCATCGAGAGTAGGAGTTAGAGGGTTTTCGTCTTGAGGTTGATTGACAAGGGATGAATCCAATCTTGACAGAGCTCTGGAATCCGAACTCAATAGAGCCTTCAACCTTTCCTCTACTGCTGGGTTTGGTTTCGAAGAAACTTTGATGATAGAGTCTGATCTTTGATGAAGAAGCTGCTCATCATCATGGTCCATTAACTCTTTCCGACGATTCTCGGTTCCTTTCCCATCTTCCTTCAAACCTCCTCCTCCTCCCAATGAGTCGCTCTGATCCATCTGGCCATCTGTACCATACTGATCGGTGACTAGACCAAGACCATTACTACCAAGACTGGGAAAAGTAGAAGTGGCTAGCTGTACTTGTCCATTCTTGAATCTGGGTTTATAGTTCAAGCCATTCTTCTCCATTTCGTGGCTGACCTGAGCCATCAGTTTGTGATCCTTGCCATGCTTATCCAGTGGAGTATCAGAAGAAGTGGATAGATGATTGAGAGGAGGAGAGATGGAATCACAGGAGACGCTCTTACTAGGACTATTATTGCTGATATCCTTCTTTGATGAGAAGAAGTTCTTTGCTTTTTCACTCAGTTTCCTAGTCCTCGGTGAGTTTGATGGAGATGCAGTGGTAGTGATAGTAGTGGTAGAAGTAGGAGCGGTTGATGTTGATGGATTGGATGAGTCGGTAGTAGAGGTAGAAGGGATAGACAGTAGATTGGCACAAGAGGAAGGTGAAGGCTGGCTTGGATCCATAATGTTCTGGAATATTCCGTGTCACTTGATGAGATGGAATAGAATAGAGTGAAAGTGGGAGTGGAAGTGGAGTGGCAGGAATAGAAGATAGTAGAGATAGGAGTAGATCGAGCAGAGTGTAGATCTCAGAGTGTCAATCCCATTCCCCGCTATCTGTTTCTGTTCTCTGTGTTTGATGTTCGAGTTCAGCTTGCACTGTTCATCTATCCAACCTGCTCTGTTCCTCGATTGACGATTCCGCTATTGAATTGGTTGGTTGGTTGGTTGGTTGGTTTGGGATTCGACTCGATCTGTCAATTTCCTCTCTCTCCTTCTGTCTTCAAGTCTTTGCAGCCTTCGATTCGATTTTCGTTTTCCCTATTGAATGAATCATTGGACGAGTCGAATTCAATCCAATTTCAATTCAATCTTCAACTTCAGTCTCAACAAGCTACCAACTTCTACTTCTACTTCTTCTACTGCTACTGCCACTTGCACTTTCTTCTTACTTTCTTCTCATCGTCTCACCACTCGATTCAATCCCAGACTCAATCTGCACTCCAACCTCAACGTCAATATCAGATCCATCATGTCTTCCAATCCAGATCAATCCACTCCAACCTTGGGTCAAGACGGCAAACCTCTGACCAAATCCGCAGAGAAAAAGTTGGCCAAAAAGTTAGAGGCAGATGCAAAGAAAGCTGCAAAGCAAGCCTTGAATGAGCAGAAAAAGGAGGGGAAACCTGCTCCTGGAACTGGCACTAGCTCTTCAAAGAAACCTACAAAGGAAGTCAAAGTAGAACCAGAATGGAAAGACTTGACTGTTCCTGGTCGGAAGAAAGGTAAGTCGAGTCACTCCAAGGAGCAGAAGCAGAAGAGAGAGAGACGCCTCATGATGGAGGGATTGTAAATGCGATTTGATAGGAATATGTATCGTATTTCAAACGTTGAAAAGAGTTAGAGATTGTCATCAGACGTCGAGATCTGGTCTTTCTCCTAAGTCGCTCATCCTCCTTCTCTCCTTTCTCTTTCTTCTCTCCCTCTTCCTTTTAAGATCTTTCTCAACCAATGGAACAAGGATACAATCCGACTCACGTCGAATCATCCTGGTATCAATGGTGGGAAGCCAGCGGATTCTTCACTCCAAAAGAGCCATCCGAATCTGATCCTCACGATCCAAAAAAGACCTTTGTAGTCCCAGCTCCACCTCCAAACGTTACTGGAGCTCTACACATTGGTCATGCGTTGACTATTTCTATCCAAGACACTTTGGTAAGGTTTTATCGTATGAAAGGTTATAGAACTCTTTTCGTTCCAGGTTATGATCATGCTGGAATTTCTACTCAATCAGTCGTAGAGAAGCAATTGATGAAGTTGGAAAATAAATCCAGACATGATTATGGTAGAGAAAACTTTGTAGGAAAAGTAATGGAATGGAAAGAAGATTATCAAAAGAGAATTGCAAATCAAATGAGAAAATTGGGAGCTTCTTATGATTTCACTAGAGAAGTCTTTACCATGGATGAAATTAGAAACAAATCCGTAATGGAGAATTTTTGTAAATTGTATGAAGATGGAATCATTTATAGAGCCAATAGACTGGTTAATTGGTGTTGTCATTTAAATACTACCCTTTCGAATTTAGAAGTAGATCAGAAGGTATTAAATGGTAGAACCCTGTTAAACGTCGTTGGTTATCCTCCAAATGAAAGGATAGAATTCGGTGTCATTGTTTCTTTCGCTTATCAAATCGAAGGTTCGGATGAAAAGATTATCGTAGCCACAACTAGACCTGAAACTATGCTTGGTGATACGGCAGTGGCAGTTCATCCAAACGATGAAAGATATAAACATCTTCATGGGAAATTCGTCAAACATCCTTTCATTCAAGGTAGAAAGATTCCCATAGTTACTGACGATATCATCGTAGATATGTCCTTTGGAACCGGTGCCGTCAAGATCACTCCTGCTCATGATCCAAACGATTACGAAGTGGGAAAAAGACACGATTTGGAATTCATCAACATTTTGAACGACGATGGGACTTTGAATGAAAATGCTGGAAGTTTCAAAGTAAGTACTCTGAGACCTTGTTTCTTTCACTCGTTTCTCTTTGGTCAATCTCGACAGAGAAGCTCATCCTTAACTCTCCTCTCTTCTCTTCACAGGGTCAAAAAAGATTCACTGCTCGTAGATCAGTCATTGAAGCTTTGAAAGAAATTGGCGCTTACGTAGAGACCAAAAACAATCCAATGACTTTACCGATTTGTTCTCGTTCTGGAGACATCATTGAACAAGTCATGAAACCTCAATGGTGGGTCGATTGTAAACCTTTGGCAAAGAAAGCTGTCGAAGCCGTCAAATCTCAAGGAATGGTCATCACTCCAGAGACCAATGAGAGGGAATTCTTTAGATGGATGGATAACATTCAAGATTGGTGTATCTCTAGACAACTTTGGTGGGGTCATAGATGTCCTGCTTACTTTGTCGAGATCGAAGGAAAGGAACAAGATGTGAGTCGTTCGTTGGTCGAAAGACAGTTGAGAGCAGCTCTGCCGACTTCTCGATTCTCGATTCTCATATTAATCTTCGACTTTCATTTACTGATTCTCTTCTTTTCCTTCATTTACTCCTTTTCTTTCCATTCAGCGTTCCGATACTTCTCAATGGGTCGTGGGTCGTACTCTTGAGGAAGCCAATGAGCGAGCATCGAAGCTAGCCAACGGAGCCAAGTTCTCTCTCTCTCAAGACGAAGACGTTCTGGATACTTGGTTCTCTTCTGGTCTTTGGCCTTTCTCAATCATGGGTTGGCCTCAAGAAACCAACGACATGAAACATTACTATCCAAACTCTTTACTAGAGACTGGATGGGACATTCTTTTCTTCTGGGTCGCTAGAATGATCTTGTTGGGAGTTCATCTCACTGGAACGATTCCTTTCAAAGAAGTCTTTTGTCACGCAATGGTCAGAGATGCTCATGGTAGAAAGATGTCGAAATCTTTGGGAAACGTCATTGATCCTTTAGATGTCATTACTGGAACTACTCTAGAGAAATTACACAAGAAGCTTTTGGAAGGTAATTTAGATGAGAAAGAAGTTCAAAAGGCTTCTCAAGGTCAAAAGAAAGATTATCCAAAAGGTATTCCGCAATGTGGTACTGATGCTTTGAGATTCACTCTCTGTGCTTACACTTCGGCTGGAAGAGACATTTCTCTAGATATCCTCAGAGTAGAAGGTTATAGGAAATTCTGCAACAAGTTATGGAATGCTACCAAGTTCGCTCTGTTGAAATTGGAAGGTGGTTTCCAACCTGTTCAAGATTCCAAACCTTCAGGAAAGGAATCTTTGGTTGAGAAATGGATTCTATTCAAATTAAACGAAGCTGCAAAAGGTGTCAGTACTCATTTGGAAAATAGGAATTTCATGCAAGCCACTACTGATGTTTATAATTTCTGGTTATATGAATTATGTGATGTTTATATTGAAGCTATCAAACCAATTTGTGATCCTTCCAATCCAGATGAAGCCGCAAGAACTTCTGCTCAAAATACTCTTTATACAGCTCTGGATGAGGGTTTGAAATTACTTCATCCTTTCATGCCTTTCGTTACCGAAGAGTTATGGCAACGTTTACCAAGAAGAATCAATGATCAAACTCAAACTATCACCTTGGCTGAATTCCCTCAAGATCTTAAAGAAAGAGACGACAAGAAATCTGCAGATGCTTTCGATGACGTCTTCTCCACTGTCAAAGCCATCAGAAATATGGCTGATAGCTACAATGTCACAAACAACATTGAAGGTGAGTGAGGCCGAGAAAATCTCGTAATTATCGAGCATCCTCGATCGTTGGACTGACCTTCTCTCTCCCTTTCTCCCCTTCTCTCCCTCTTCCCTTCATCACCTCCAGTATTCCTCGAGACATCAGACTCGACATTGAATGCCACTTTGACCTCACAATCTTCCATCATTCAAACTCTAATCAAAGGTTGCAAATCCATCTCTGTAGTCTCTTCGACGAGTTCAATTCCACCAGGTTGTGCAGTCACTTCGCTTTCGACTTCTCTTTCTTCCCATCTCTTGGTTCGAGGATTGGTCGATATAGAACAGGAACTCAAGAAATTAGACAAGAAATTGGATATTACTACCTCTTCTATAGAAAGAATCGAAGCTCAAACAAAGAAATCTGATTGGGAAAAAACTCCTCAAGAAATCAAAGATACCACTTTGGAAAAGTTGGAGACCTTGAAAGCTGAAAAGATTGCTTTGGAAAATGGAAAAAAGAATTTCGAAAGCATTAGAGATTCCAATTAGAATTTTACTTTTTGGTTCTCTGAAGAAAATTTAAAAGATTGAGCTCGTTGAGCTAGATGTCCCCCCAAATTTAGCTTGTATACTCCACACTTAACAATAAAAAAATTTCTATTTTATATTTCTGGTGATTTGAAGCTCTCGCTAGACTCTTCAGTGGGATCGAAAGGGTCGATTGAAACGAGACGGTTGGAACGTGAAGGCCCAAAGGAGAAGACGAAGAGAGAGTTCAGACCTTGCGCTTGGCCGGAGTTCTGTAGAAAAATTGATCGCGGATGTTAGAATGAAAAGACACATGATACGATACATTAAGCAAGTTCAATTGCATCAGGATCAGGATCAGGATCAGGATCAGGATCAGGATCAGGATCAGGATCAGGACCAGGATCTATGGCTTCACCCAGGCGATCAAGCCAAAGGGCGTTTTCTCCTGTGCTTTCGCTTTCACCTTCTCTTAGTTGTTCTATCAAATGAGTTCCAACTCTAGGGTCCGGAGGCTTGGGTTCAGGAGCTTCTTGTTTGAAAGTGTCCATCGGAATCTCAGGTTCTTCTTCAGTTCTGACCATCGTCGTCCCTTCGAAGTCGATGTCGATCGTGAAATCCATCCGAACAGCCGTCCGCTCTTCTATTTCTTCCGACGACGATGTCTCTCTTTCCGTGATGTAGAGAGTCCTTGCATTGAGAATCGAGAGCATGCTAAAGAAATAGATCGGCGAATAGAAGTAGGTGAAGTCGATGATGTATCGACTCTTGGAAAGTGAGAGGCAAAATCTAATATCAGTCGCTTTTATGGTCTCGACGGTTCAAATTTGGATGTTACTCACTTGAGTGGCGGTAGGGTAAATCAGAACAATCTCAGCAACAAGAATGAAGCTACTGAAAATGGTAACAGAGAAAAAGATCCAAGAGAGCTTCGAGATCCGTCTTTTCAATCGTTTCGATCGTGTCTTGATCATGATGAGATTTGCGGCTATGGTCAGAAGAATCAGAAAGTCTGCCAAAAGTGTAAGACTATCAATTGCTCTCCCCAATCGAGCTGAAAAGAGAGTCGAAGAATCCGAGGAGATTTCAGCGATGTCTCATTTCTTTCACCGCAGTGGACCAAGCATACTCACATTGAGCGTCTGAGATTCCCCCGCTGGATTGATGAATGAGAATAATCCCCAATGACGCTGCGACTGAGAAGGAAGCTAGTGTCACTAAAATGATGAGAGAGCAGCAAAACCATCGAAGCGTAGGTCGAGAGCTGAGCATGACGAAGATGCAGCCGCAAAAGAATGATTGTACAAGCCTTTTGATGAGAGAATGTAAGAGCAATCAGGAAAGAACAAGAAGATGAAGCGTCAGAATTCTTCGAATCGGGGGAAGAAAACGAAAGGAAAAGCCCAGCTCTGAACGAAAGCAGCCACTCACGTCACAGTAACGGCGTAGAGAAAACTTGAGACACCATTAGCAATGTTATTCTGATCTGCAAAAGATGATGACCAACTATAGATGCTGAGGATCCAATCCTGCAGGCATGAGACAAAAGCAACATCAGAGGTTAGTGGTTAGGAAAGATCGAAACAGACGAGAAGAAAGAGCTACTGACCGCATACACTCCGCCGTAAAGAACAGATGCCTGTTAAAGAGTAGAATGAAAGAGAAGAAAAAGCTCAGGGGCGAAGGTCGGCGGTGCTCTGGCCAAATCATAATGTGACTTCTGTCTGCAGTGCGTGATTCGAAGATCTTCTGAAAATTTCGACTGACAGCATTGGAAGCAGTCGCCATCAGAACCCAGAATCTGATGAGATATCGATCTCTTCTCCAGAATTTGGAAAAGTAGCGGATAGTTTGGGCCAGATTGAAGCCAAAAAGCATGAAGGACAAACTGATCAGGGGTTTTGTTTGGACGTTGGACGAGAAAAAGTATTGTCGAAGATCAGCGCAGATCAGGATGACAGGTTGTCTAGAGGCGTTCTTTTCCATCTCTTGATATTCACCTACTGATGACTAGACAAGCAGTGAATCGTTCTCTTGCGGTTTGAGTTAGTTGCTTGTTCTCGAAGCTTTGACCAGCGCCCGACATTTAACAAAGAAGAACGAAGCCAAAGCAGGAGGCTTCGGGAAAGAAGCTCTTTCCACAAGCCTCCGAAATTGAGAGAGACTTGAAAGTAACTAGAGACTTTGTGAAGTTGCTTGAGAGGGAGGAAGAGGAAGGAAGAAAAGGAAGAAAGCAAAGGCTTCGCCCTTCCTGCTGCACCATGCGGTCGCTCTAGAGCTTCTTTCCAATCAAACGAATGCTGGCCACAAACTTTGCGTGTGTCAGCACAAACTCTCCACATATTCAACAGTCTGCTATGGAGTTGAGAAAGAGCTCAAAGAAAGCGCAAAGTCTTCGCGAGTCTCATCGCAGAAAGTTGAAGATTGAAGCTTGAAGCTCGACGCTTGTTTCATGTTTCCACTCTTCAAGCTTCGACTTCAATTTTTGCCTTGATCCAATTTTTTCTAAGACAGATTGACCAGCTCAAGGTCATTCAAAAGTTCTAGGGATAGAATAACAAGACTGAAGTCGGAAGAAGTGGACACAAAAAAATTTGACAGCTCGGATAAAATACAACATGAAGTTCAAAGTGTATGAGATGGAATGAGAAAAGAGAAGATGACGCTCCCAATAATTACTTCCTGAACCTTTCTATTAGGGACAAGTCTCAACACCACCTTCACTTTCTCTTCCTAACTCGTGCATGGTCGTCATATGAAGCCTACCAGGTTCGGTCCTTCGCTCAAAACTTTTGACTTCCACGACCTCCTTTTCACTGCCATAAGCTGTGCTAGCTTCGTTGTCAACTGTGAAATGCATTTGAGGGGATAGATTCTCAATATCTTTGTCCTTTGAAGCGAGAGATTGGCGTCCAGTGAATAGAGAAATCCGGGCATTCAAGATTGCGAACATCGCAAACGTGTAAACAGGAGTGTAGAAGTAGGTGAAGTCGATAATATAACGACTCTGAGAAGGGAGAAAACGGATGAAAAGCAGCTGTCAGTATAGATCTCGGTGACTTCTGTTAGATTGCAACACATTCTGGTCGTCACTCACCTGAGTCGAGCTCGGGTAGATGAGAACAATCTCAACGACGAGAAGTAGACTGGAGAGGCATGTGACGATAGCGAAGATAAAGGTCAACCTAGAGATGCTTCTCTTGAGCGTCTTTGAGCTTTTCTTGATGGCTAACATGTTAGCAAAAATGACGATGAGGATGATGACATCTGCCAAAAGGGTGAGACCGTCAGCAGCTCTGTTTAGACGAGCTGGGAGAAACGAAGAAATTATAAGATCAGTAAAGCACGGGCTAATTGCTAAAAGACTCTCCAGCATTTGAGCAACTTACAATGGGCTGCAGAGATCCCTTCGCTTGTTGCTTCTATCAGAATACTTCCGATGGCAATCCCAATCGATAGCGAAGCACTCAAGACGAGAACGATCAAACCACAGCAGAACAATCGCAGTGTGGGTCTAGAGGCCATCATTCTGTAAATACAGGCTACCCAAAACAGCTGTACCGATCTGGAATTTGGAGAAGATGAGCGAAAAGAGGTCAAGGGTAAGATTCGTATTGAAGTCGAGTCTTCTTCTTCTTCTTCTTTCCCTTCGTGAGAGCACTGACGTCAATGTGAGACCATAAAGAATACTCGAGACTCCGTTGGCTACATTGTTGTGGTCTGCAAAAGATGAAGACCAGCTGCTGATGCTAAGAACCCAATCCTGGAGTAGGGGCAGAGACAGCATGTCAGATGAGAAAGTTAAAAGTAGTGGAATCCAGAACATAAGACTCACAGCATACACGCCTCCATAGAGAACGGAAGCCTGTTTGAAAGAGAATCAGACAGAAAACAAAGTTTGAAAGAATGAAGTGAGAACAGACTCCAAGCGTTGGTCAGTACTTCGATCTGACCATCCGTGCCTCTTCGGTGATTTCTCACAGTGTTTAACAACATGACAAGAATGACCCAGGTCTTTGTGAGGGTTTTGTCCCTTCTCCAATATGCTGAGATGTATTGAACAGTTTGGGAAATGTTGTAACCGAAGAGCATGAAGCTCGCGCTGTTTTTTTCGTGCAACAAGTTAGGTCAGTTCAGCACGAAGCACAGAAAGGTGAATGACTGGCGATAGCAGCCATGTTCAAGTAGAGACTTTCATACTTACCAGCTAATGATGAGGCAAGCTCCGAAGCGTTCCTTTGATACTTGAACGAGCTCGTCCTCGGTGTATAATTGAGCGTCCGACATCAGTTGGATGAAGTAGGAAACTTTTTGCGTCCGATTTGAGAGTTTGGAAATCGTTCAGAGCTGTTCAAAGTGATTCGATTCGATGTTTTGAAGAGGATTTGACTTGATGGAAGAGAGGAAAGAAAGAAGAAACAGGAGTCCTCTCGAGTTCCTGCCTATTTTAGATTAACTTGGCCCTAAATTTGACATCCGAAACTCTAGCGGAGAAAGAAGGCCTCCCTTTTCTCTCTCTCTCTCTCTCTCTCTTCTTTGCATTCATCAAAAGTGAAAAGGTATCACTGTTCTTGAGGAACTTTGAAATCTGACCTGAATCCTTCATTGAATTGAATTGAATTGAATTTCTTGTATTCGCCAGGGGCGCCTCTTGATGGTTTATAGAGATGCTGGCGGGCTCACGTAAACGGGCTACCTAGGCTACAAAGGTTTGCTAAAACATGAAGATGGAAAAAAGGGGAAATTATAATCTAGAGCTTGGAACGATTTGGGTTGTGGATAGGGCCTTCGGGTGGTGAGAAGAATTCGAGAGAAGCGTAGGCGTGTTACAGAAGGAAAAAAAAAAGAAAGAATGGGCGAGTCGATAAAGCTATGTAATCTAATTAGTTTTCTAGCAAGCTAGAAGCTGTTTGAGTGTAGGGTCGGAAAGCAGTGGTTGATGAGACGAATCTCAAGAAGGCAGAAGATCCGTCTGGGGAGTCGAGAATTTGATTGATCTTCAGAGGTAGCCCCTCCTTTGAGACGAGAAGTTGATTTTGCTGGATTTCRAAAGCTGGGCAGAAGAATGGGTGAGATCTCGATGTCTCATGTGRGCAGTGGTGGCAGCGTAGAATAGCCTCTTGATGTTGAAATCTTCGATGATAGGCAGCGAAGTCTCCATGACCAGTCCTGGCTTGGACCAGCTTGAGAAGATTTCTTCTCCTCCAGTACAGTTCTGGAGATGGCTTTGAGGTTGGTAAGCTACTTGTGATGAAACGGTAGGAGTCSACTCTGGCTGTGGTAGAACCTGATGATTGGATCCCTTTCTCTTTCCACTCTTGATCTCTTCCCTCTCTGATTTGACGTCTACAGTGAGCTTTGGTTGGATGTAGAGAAGATCCGTCTGGAGAACCTGCTGCCCCCTGTTTTGCTAGAGAGTCCGCTTTCTCGTTGCCTGCGATTTTGGTATGACCTGGAACCCATCCGAGCGAAATTTGATGCTGAGACTGAGCTATCCAAGATTGAGCTGCTGCTTCTAGGTCGATGAAGCTTTGCTGGCTAGAACACGTTGGAGTGGTAAAAGCTAGCTTGATGACCGATGAATTATCGGCAAAGAGGTGAATGTGCTTGACTGCTGGACGGGAGGAAGAGAATTCGATGGCCGCTTCCAGACCTCTAGCAAGAGCTACAGCTTCAGCATCAAAGACTTCAGCTCTTGAGCCCAACGAGCAAGAGCCAAACTTGACTTGCTTTCCTTTGTACCAGAGACTCCAACCAGCTCCGACTCCGATTCTTCCTTCCGAAGGTTGCAGCCCTCGAAGGAGACCCTCGTCTCTCTCTAGTCCTTCATTGAATATTGACGCCAGCTTGCCGTCTCGAAAGTCATCGTTTAGAGCGTCAAGAAGTTGTTGGACCGCCATCGATCATCGATCAGCACTCAGATAGAGCAGAAAAGAAAAGTCTAAAGAATTACTTAAATGGAGAAAGGTCATTCGCAAGAGAGAGAGAGGAACACATTCGTCAGAGTTCTTGTAAAAGGTAAAGTAAGAGATCCCATTGGATTTCTGCCCAATGCGGCCTACAAAACTCACGTCAAAGCAAAAGGTCACTGAGAAAGAATTAACATCTCAGACTGTATCTCCAAAAGTTGAAATGAGTAGAATCCGGGTATCATTTCGAAAGTTGGCTTGAGGTTGAAGAGTTTGAAAGGTTTGACTCCTTCAAGGATATCGGCTCTTCGATAATTTTCAGAAGTATCGTCAGCTCCGCATCTAGCTGACACATGGCTATGTGGATACTGTCTCAAACAAGAAAAAATAGAAATTCAGAAGGTTCAGGAGTCGGAAAGTGCCATTTTGAACCTTGTTTTTTTTGCCACCCCACGCTCAAGTTCTCGACCTCTGGACTACTCACTGTAGTGAAAGGCCAGCACCACCACCATGATAAACCATTGGAGAGATTGTCATTCTTCTAAAGCTTCAGATGTCGAAGGGCAGCTCTAGCTCTGTGCTTGAAAGCATGCGTATGTACCTTCGACACGCAGCGCCACTGTTGATTGGCTCGAGAAGATGCACTTCGCTGGACCTTCCAACTTGAAGATTAGGCATGAGCCTTCAATCTTGACCTGTTAGAAATACGAAAGTCTGAAGGAAGAGGAGGGAATGAAAGCAAAAGGTTCAGAAATTATCTCTCACTTTGTACTCACATCGAGGTCAAAGCTTTGATTGATTCACCGCGTGGTTGGGAAAAACCTTGCTGTCTTTCCTCTCACCTTCCTCACCTTCTTCCTCACCTTCTTCATCATCGGATTATCTGAATTTGGCTTCCTCTTAGTCGTCCAGAGGCCTACTCTTCAAACTTCAAGCTGCTTCCCAGGGCTAAAATTTGAAACCTAACTTCAGAACAGTCTTCTCTTCTGCAGAGAAGCTCAATCTACAACTCGTTCGCTCCAAGTCTCAAGTATTCTTCTCCCAACATGTCAGACATGACACACTCTTACACCGATGCTCAGCTTGTAGATCGGGCTAGACATCGATTCGCAGGTCCACTCGTCATCTCAGCCGCCAGTTTCATGCTCTTCGGTTATAACATCTCTCAGCTTTTGAGGTACTTCTCGCTCTTCTGGAGAAGGGATAGAGCTTGGACAAGGGTTTGGGTACTTCTCGTTTCGATCGTCAATGCGGTCAGTATTCAATATCGAACGCTACGAGAGAACAAAGTTCAGAACAAGGGCGTTGAATCCTAGCCATGCTGACAATGTTCGACCCGTTTCTTTTTCTTCTTCAATCTGAACTCAATGCATCGTTGATGCTTCAGGCTTCAATCGCTTACGGAGGAATTTATGCGGTATTTACAATGCGATCATAGACTGTTGAGCCTGAGCCTCTTCAGTTCTCCTTCCGACCACTTTCTCATCTCGTAATTTCTATCTTTCCTTTCTCCTTCCAACTCCTTCGAAGGACTATCTTGTCAGCATCGCTAGCTGGGATCCCGAGTCAAGTGCTAGAGACTTTGCCTTGCAAAGTGCAATTTCTTCTCTCTTGAACGGAATCGTGATCTTGTGAGTGGCGATTCAAAGAAGATAAGAGGCCGACGATTGCACACACAAACACACACAATCTCTCCCCTCTCCGTTTCCAAAATGACAGCATGGTCCAGCTCTTCTGGTTGACTTGTCTCTATAGACTTCTGGAACCAAAGCCAAAGCTGCGCTGGTTAATCATCGTGCCAATCGGCCTCATCTCGTTGGGATCTTTTGCAGTTTCTCTGGCTCTAGTCGCCATCCTGACCCAACAAGCCACTTACGCCGTTCTAGCCATTCAAGGTGAGCTATGAAAAAAACGTAGCGATTAAAACTTCAAGCCCCATCCATCTGAATCAGATCTGTTTCTCTTTCTCTTTTTCTCTTTCTTCCAACAGCCACGCTGATCAAAGTTTCCTCAGCTCTAGCATTAGGTTGTGACATTCTAGTCCTAGCAGTCATCCTCTACAATCTTTTCAGTATCAGTAGAAAAGCAAGAAAATTGGAGAAAAGTATCTCTAGGCTGTCTTCCACGTTCTGTCTCGTAACCTTGATGTCGACTCTAGTTTTGGTTGCGGAGATCGTCATTGTCTCTCCAAGTGGTTCGCAGACTCGTTACGTCATAGATTTTACCTTTTTATACACCGCAGTTTACACAACGTCAATGCTAGCGATCCTCAACTCTCGTAGGATCCTCCATTTCCAATCCACTGAACTTCCCTTCTCCTCTCAAAGAACGAGCTCTCTTCAAGCGTCGGAAGCAAGATCTCAAGCAAACAATGTCATCGGTTTCGAGGATTCTTTGGGAAATCTGTTCGAAAAGAGTCCTCCGCGTAACGTAGCTGTAACCATTTCTTCCGAACACTCCCACGGCCAAGACGACTCGGAATCTAAATGATGGACTTATGTACTGTTGTTGTCTTTTTACGAGTAGCCATGTATTCCGAAAAGTTTTTGTAAGATATGAAGATAAAGTCTCGATTAAAAAGGTATGAATGTTAGTGATACAAAGGTTTCTTTTTTCGAGCGCTTGTCGACAGAGAGGGAAGAGATGTGGGTATTTGTTCTGTTCAGACATTGTGCAAACCTTGACGACTTTCTACTGGAGGTTCTCAGCAGAAAGATTGGCGTCGGTAGAGCTTGAGTTGGACTTGGATGCAGAAGTCTTCGTATTGGAACTTGTGCCTCTCCTCTCTCTATCCTTATCGGATCGACCAGGTGTACTTGACTTGTCACCTCCAGGTTTGAGCACTGGATAAGGAAAGACAAAGGAAGATGGAAAGAAGATGAGGGACTGCTTTGAGAAGTGAGAAAACAAAACAGATCGCACATTCCGAAGAGCGAAGGTCCCAACGAAATTTCGGCAACTCACAGCTCTGGAAGAAGTCATGGAGCACTTCTGATTGTCTAGGACCACCTGGACTCGTACTTCCAGGACTTGAACTCGAAGGACCATTTGAAGAACCCAAGCTTGGTGATTCCAGTCGTTGAGATCGCGATTCCTGTTTGGAAGATGCAAAGGAGGTTGGGGATTGACGAAGGAACAGAAAGGAACGAGTCGAAGAGAGGCAAGGCAGGTAAGTCATTGTACTCCTGGATACGGAGAAGGAGAAGAGACTTGACTCAATACTGACCTTTCTAGAAATCCTCGGCGTAGCTCTGTCACTTTCCCTTTCTCTCCCGTCCCTGTCTCTATGCCTCTCTCGATCCTTTTCACCCTTTTCTCTAGGTCTTTCACTTCTCTCATCTCTACCAGCAGAGACATAACCATCTTTACTACCATCATTGACGACTTTTTCGACGCTAGGCAAACTCAAAGCTGAACTTCCCATCGGTCCTACCACGTTGCTTGATCTAGCATTTGATGCGGTAGTAGACGAGGAAGAGGAAGTTCTAGAGAATTTCGTCCTTGGATCTTCATCTTTTTGTAGAGTCGAATGATGTAGAGATAAGAAATGTTGAGCGTCCGGAGGTTTCACTTTGTTTTGATTCGAGTCGACGGGCTGCGGGAATCGAGTGAAAAGGAAGCCGAAGATAGAAAGAATTAGAAACATTGAGGAGGAAAGCGCGAGAACTCAAGCTGGCTTGATGTCAATTTTATATTTCCCCTTCTTGATCTAGTGCTCCCACTTCCTTCTCCCGCAGATACTCACTGGACCAGTTTTCCAATCCGCAACTACATCCTCAAACCATCTGACAGCACTACCTCTATCATCCATCCCTTCTCCACCACCTTGTAATTCCAACAATTCCTTTTCCAAACTCTCCTCGATTTTACGATTTCTTTCCAAGATCCCTTTTTCTCTTCTGAATTTCTCAATCTCACAATCATAATCCCAACCGTTTCCCATTGATTTACAATCAAAACCTTCTCTTAAAGCATTGATTTTACCAAAGGAATCCCATCCCGAAGGGACCAATAAAACCTCTCTTTCAATCGTCGAAGCTTTATGTGGGAACGAGAATGTTGGACCAGTCTTTGTCGAAGTGAGATTTGAGGAAGAAGTAGTATTGGTTGGATTTGATGAGGAGGTGGTTGGGATGAAAAGTCGATGTAGAATGTAAGACCTTAGAACTTCTATAGATTCGGGTTTGGATCTTGCAGTGTAGAAAAGTGCTGCTCCGTCTGTATAGCGAGAGAGAATGAGTTTGAAGCAGAGAACATTTTTTGAAAATGAGTAAATGGAGAGCAACATAGAGTGAATCAACTACTTTGACTTACATTTCAGGCAGACTGTTCTCAGGACTTGTTGGATATAATCGAATTGCTCTTCCTTGAACGATCGTTCTCTCTCCAACTTCGGTATCGTGTCAGCCTTTTCAAGAAGATTATGATTCAATGAGAGAAAGTAGAAAGTCAGCGAAGATTATCTCGTCTTTCGTCTTTCCAAGAAACTCTTCGACTCACCTTGGTACAAACGACGACTATGCCCACACCCCAATTGCTCGTCAAAGTACCTTCGCCTAGAGGGAGAACGTCATCAGTAAGACCATCCAACGTATCATGATTGATTGGAATGATGGAACTACTATTGTTATTCGAAGGCGTTGGTAGTTCTTCTATTTTGGGAGTTGAAGCGTCATTTCCAGATAACGAGAGAGTGGAGACTGGAATCGAAGATTGAGGTTCGCTGTAGGATCGAATGTAAATTTCCACTATTAAGAAAGGAAAAAGGACGATTTTAGAGATAAAAGTTATGAGTCAGTGAGAAAGATGGGCAAAGCGAAAGAGGATCGATTTGGAATCTGGATAAGAACCAAACATCTCTTTTTACTCACATCGTTCCATCATTTCCTCCAAAACGACCTTTTCTCTAACAAAGCCTCCCTTTTCGTTTGCATTGACATGATTACCATTGACTTTCTCATTCTCCCTCTCTCTATCGGATTTCAATCCACCTCTACTGATGCCATCCACCAATTCTCTCACAACGTCCAACCAAGTTCTCAACTGTTCCAGAAAACTCCAAGGGTTTTCCCAATCCAAAGTGATCATGATCAGAGAGTCTTTGAGGGTTTCAATGGAACCTGTCAATTTAGAACTCGAACCACCATTTCTCGAGTTGGAAATGGATTGATTCGTCGTCGATGAGGAGGTTGAGGTTGAAGGTAGAGATAAGGGAAGAAGGGAGACGTAGGAAGGATGGGAAGAGGATAGCTTGTAGATACCCAGCCTGGCGATGATTTCTGGGAGAGGGAATGGAATTAACAGAGGGAGGGAAGTGAGAGAGAGAGATGACGAGAGAACAGGTAAATGTCAATTGATCCGCCTCTCCTTCGTATCTCCTACGATATCATTGGGCTCTAAAAGAGAAGTTCCTCTCAAAAGCTGGAATGATTGTATAGAGTCCCTCGGCTTTTCTGCAAGTCGATCAATGCCTTGTCTTCTGGCTCTGTCTTGTCTTTCCGTCTTGCTTTTCCAGATGTAGATGACTACACTACGAGATTCTGCTAGACAACAACTCACCATCTCCGTCTCCAAGGGAACCTTCGCCTACGTCAAAGTAACCATAAGTCAACCCCAGATCGTCCAGACCCGTGCTACTACTCTTGTTGTTATCACTCTTGTCTTGCTGATCTCGATCTCCATTCGTCGAGAAATGATTCTGGATGAGATTCGACATGAATGAGTTTGGAGAGTTCTTTGAGAGTAGAGACAAGAGAGTGGATTTCCCAGTGGAGGGTTCACCTGAGAGAGAAGCAGTAAGGAGATAGAGATGGAAAGAGATGAGATGGGAAGATGTAAGATGCAAGTCTATCTCTGCATGCTATTCCTAGTCTATGATCTCTCTCTCTCTCTCTCTCTCTCTATCTGACTGTCTGTCCATCTCTATCTATCACATACACACCTAGTAGGATGAGGTTCTTGCTTGGTACGGCTCTCTGACTCTTTACGCTGTTCAAAATGTCACTCCAGAGATCTGCACCACTCTCTGATCCACCATCCACCGCTGCATTCTGATTAGTAACCTGATTCATTCTACTGGTACTACTCGTCGTCGATGGATGATTCTGAGCAGCAGACAGAGTAGACAGCAGCAGGTTGTCTGTATTCTCATTCTTCAACTGACTGCTACTATCATCCTCGACTGTCACTCCTGATACTGCTGCTGCTGCTGTCTCTGAGTCTACTGCTGATGACATGCTTGAACGTGACGTGACGTGACGTGTTTTGGATGTATTCTCTTCTCTCTTGTGTTCTTGAAGTGGCAATTGGGATTGAAGAGTAAAGTGATAGAAGGTAGTAACAGTCAACCTGTTGTTCTCCTCGAGCGATCTCTTCTTCTCCTTCTTCTTCGTCGATCACCCACTACACCTTGTACTCTATCAGTCATGGACCATCTTCATCTTCACTTTGAGAATGAAAAGGGTTTGAAATCTTCATCATTCAATCTACCGTTCACTTCAAGTCATTCTCATCCTCGACGACGATCATCATCATCATCATCTGCCATTCTCTTGATCCTTGTCTCGATTCCCTTCTTCTACTTCTACTTTGTCTCTCCATTCTCTCATCTTTCCATTCTCGATCAAGTCATTCCTCATCCTCCATCATCTACTCCCGATCCCTTCAACTGGACTCGATGTTCAGTCCAACCAAACCAAACCTCCAATCCTGGTTCTTCGTTCAAATGTTCCCAATTCAAAGTTCCCTTGGATTACTCGGATCCTCTCGATCAAAGGACCATCTCCTTGGCCTTGACTCTGTTCCAGTCTGGAAGGGAAAAGAGTAACCATACCATCATTCTCAATCCGGGAGGGCCTGGAGGATCGGGTACGGATTACGCTTATCGAAAGGCAGAAGAGATAGACCTCTTGTTGGGAGGTGGGATAGATGTCTTGGGTTTCGATCCTAGAGGTGAGTTGAACTTGAATTTGAATCTACAAAAGGTCTGTCTGTCTATCTATTCTCACTGACACTCCAACCTCTCTCTCTCTTCTTCTTCTTCATTCCAGGCGTGAATCTCTCTGAACCAAGTCTTTCATGTTTCCCTTCTGATTCTTATAGAGATCGATATACTCTCCTGACAAACCAAGCTCTGGCAACCGTTTCTGATCCAATTCAGAATCTGGCTCTAGTAGATGCTTATCATTCTGCAATCTTTCAAGCTTGTCAAGCGATTCATAGAGACCTTCCATCTTACTTGTCTACCGCTTTCGTAGTCAGAGACATCGATTTACTGAGGGAGACTTTGGGAGAAGATCAATTATGGAGTTATTTCGTCTCTTATGGCACTGGGATTGGACAACATTATTCTCAAATGTTCCCGGAAAGAGTCGGTAGGATGATGTTGGATGGAGTCGAGAATGCAATGAAAGATAGAAGAGCGGAATGGTTCAGTAAATCAGTGAGTCTATAAAACGAAAGTCGGAAATGTTTCTTGCTTTGAGAAATGTATCTGATCTCCTCCATTTCATCTTTGCTCCCCCTCTTCAAGATGCTTTACAACATCACGGATGCTTGGGAAGACGGTTTTCTCACAGAGTGTGTCGAAGCTGGACCTTCGAAATGTGCTCTAGCTAAACCTTCAAATCCATCCTCGACATCGGAAAAAGTCACTTTCACATCTCTCAAAGAAAGAATGTCGAATCTGTTAGATTCTCTCAAGACCAAACCTCTTGCAGGTTATCTTCCTTCGAGTGGACCTTCGATATTAACCTATTCGACTTTAATAGAGTTGATCTTTTTCGCTCTATACGATGCTAACAAATGGCCATTATATTCTCAATTATTGTCCGATTTGGAAAATGGTAACACTACTCTAGCTCTGATGGAAATGGAGAAAAGATGGGAATATGATCCAAATGAACATCACTCGAAATCAAAGAGATTAAACAGTGGTGAATTGATGGCTGCTGTTGTTTGTGATGATGGTTATTTGAGTCATGAGGTCGAACCTAGACCTTTGGAAGATTGGGCTGAAATCCAGAGAAACATGACTATAGAGTGAGTTCAATGAAAAGTCGAGCGAAGAACATGAGCTCGAGGATTCTTTCTCTTCTGACTTTCAGTCCTTCCTCTTTCCCTTCTCTTTGATGACTGCCAGAGCTCCGATTGGTGGAGATTCAGTCTTCTATGACGCTTTCGTTTGTAGAAACTATCCTTGGAAGGCAAAAGAGGTTTATAAAGGATACTTCAACCATACTCTATCCAATCCTTTGCTTTTAATTTCTGAAACTCATGATCCTGCCACTCCTTTACAGAATGGTAAGGAGGTTTTGGAGATGCTGGGGAGAGACAATGGTAGATTAGGTTAGTCATAAAGATTGGATCGTCTCTTTCGATTTCTCGATCTCAACCTTCTCGACGTTTTCGACTCTGTCTGGGAAATCTCACCATTTTGCGATTCTTCTTCCTCTCTCTCTCTCTTTCTCTTCAGTCGTTCATCATGGATATGGGCATTCTTCAAAAGATAAGAGCGAATGTACAAATCAAATCATCAAGAATCTCTTTACAAAGGGCGAGTTCCCAGGTGAAGAAGTCACAGACTGTTACGCTGATACGAAACCTTTCGACAAAAGTCTGGATTTCTGAAAGCTTGGACTTGTCTCATATATACATATATATCATTGATCTACTGGCTTCCCATCTCAGAATCGTGTTTCTTTTTATAAGTTTGGAAAAGCGAGAAAAAGAAGCGTCGAATCTTGCATTCAAAAGTGACTGAAAAGGCCAAGGTCTTCTCTTTCAAGGAGATCACTTTCCACACGAACTGTCAGACTAAGAGTCTTTTGTGAAGAGTTCTGTGAAGTCGCTCAAGTCGATCAATGAAATGAAGCTGGCCTTCGAGTAGCAGCTGAGGGGAGAAGTCAACCTCTTGCAGCACCGAGCCGTCTCGAAGCTGTCTTTCTAATTTTTGAGCTCAGCTGTGTTCTTCCTTGCATATATATATCTGAGGTTCAGACAACATGGAAGCTTTAGGTGTGCACTCGGTGTTGATTCGCCGAGGCTGAATCAAAAAGCAAATCTTTTTTCGCTCATGCTTCTTCTTCTTCTACCATCACCACCCACTCAGTCGACCCCGGACTGATTCCTCTTTGATTCCATTTCGATTCTTCTCTTCTTCTTCAATCAAGACATACAATCCAACATCATCTCAATCAACTCAACCATGGTCGATCCTATCAACTCCTTCCCTTTTGAAACCATCGTCGAAATCTTCTCTCAACTTTCAACTCCAGATCTCGCAATTTCCAGTTCAATCTCCAGAGATTGGAGAAGAAGGCTCCTGACCGATCCTGAAATCAACAGAGTCATCGATCTCGAAAGTCTCGACGAGTGGATGATGGATCATGATGAGATCATCGCTTTAATCTATCGTCTGTGTTCCAACTCGGCAGCTTCTGCTAGAGGGCCACTGAAGGAGATCAAGCTCACTGTGAACAGCTTCTGGAAGCAACTCAAAGAGTTTCGTTCTTCCACCCTGGGGAGCCTTGAACTGGCATCGTTGATGGAGGCAACCAATTGCAAGTTCTTTGTCCTCATCTGCGCAATCTCTCTAGCAAACAAAGGCAAGCTGGGCAAGATCTCTTTCGACGTCGATCCTGAAATCATCGGGGATTATAAGGAAGCCATTGATACGGCAGAACTGTTGATCCAATCAGCTCAGATTCTACTTGGCTTCCCGCAAGAGAATCTACTCAGCGAAATCTTGTTCCGTGTGCCTTTTCCAGTCGATGTGCAAGCAAGAGGAAGATTAATCCAGTTCTCTGTCGAAGACTCGTCATATGACTGCAATCCTTCTTGCGATAGCATCAGTTGCGCGAGGTTTCTTCAAGATGTTGTCAAGCTCACCGATGGAGGGCTTGTCAAATTGAAACTCGATACGGACTCCTTCCAGGACCTAGGCTTTGAATTCGAACAGGAAGAGGAAGATGAACTCAAAGAACTATATCAAGAGATTGAGAACTCTGCAGACAGCCTGGAAGAGCTCAATCTGGCCTTTCGCTCTTCCAATCTTCCTGACCAAGTCTTCAATCTGGTCACGAGCTGTTCAAAGCTTTCTGTTCTGTCCCTTCGCTACCATGCAGCAGGTCCCATGTTTTCTTTGGGGACGATTAACGCCAATTCTTCTTTCAATTTGAAGAGCTTGACGATTTCAGTTTGGAACTCTCACGAAACTAAGGGGATGGATTGGCTCACGAGTTGGGTAGGACGAAGCCTAGAGTCTTTCTCTCTAACTCTGCACGCTTTGCCAGATCTGTCTCAGTTCAAAGCAACGACTCTAGCTTCAATCCTCCGGACCACTTCGTCTCTGAAACATCTCGCTCTGGGAGCAATGACTCTTATCGACTTAACTCCTTCCACCTTCGACCAAGTTCTTCCAAGCCTTCAATCACTGCACCTCGATCGTCTGAGTCTTTCTGCTTATCAGTTCGTCTCCAGCCTCTCCATGCCCACATTGGAAGGATTAAACTTCGGTGTTGCAGTTTCAGGCGATCCAAGCTTTGGTGGCTTGGTCGAAGCTGAAGAAGGAGCTCAAGTGGGCCTCTGTTTTCTCGAGATCCTGAGAAAGTGCGCTGCTTCCCTCGTGAAACTGAGGATTAGTACTGGTATGAGGATTCTTGAACCCAAGGACGAAAACAAAGAGCTCATGATTCTCCCAATGCTGAAGGAGTTGGAAATCTTCAGAGTGCCTTTCGGTCTGGAGTTCTTCAACGGCTTTATGTTTTCTCAACTGAAGAGCCTCTTCATGCATCGCAGCTCTATCCAGATTCAGCCTCTTTTCGACTTACTTGAATCCATCTCCACCAGTTTAGAGAAGATTCGCGTACATCAAGTAAAGATTGAAACTTCTGAGGTCAAGCCGGAGAATCGCTTGTCGCTGGTAAGATTGCAAGAGCTCTATCTAGAAGAGGCTTCCAATGGATTGGTAGACTTGTTCTCTCACTCTGCTTCCTCAAAGTTGACCAGAATAGACATTCAAGGCTTATCAAGTGAAGTTCTTTCTTCAAGTGTGCTTTCTATTCTCAAGTCGAGCGCTTCTTCTCTCACCAATATACGCATCGGATCTGGCGAAGGACTCCAAGCAAAAGAAAGCAAACCTTTCGATACCGGAGGAAACTTTCCAAGTCTAACACATCTGGACCTACGTGGCGACACTTCGTTGATACTTCCTCCCCTTCTCTCAAGTTCTTTTCCGAAGATTTCTTACCTTTGCCTACTCTCCAACGAAGTACCGCTTTATCAGACTTCTTACTTCATCAAATCTATCTCGGCAACTCTCAAGAATCTTACCCTGGAGAAAAGAAGATTTCAGAGAGAAGAAGATTCGGTTCTGAAGGTAGAAAGTGGATCACAAGTTTTCTTTCCAAAATTGTCTTACCTTGCCGTAGCTGACGATCCACTACGTCTGGATTTTCTCAGGAGTCTATTCCTCGGTGACTATGAAGTACTTTCTCAAACTACAGATGCAAATCAGATCTGTGCTCGTATCAAGAATGAGATTTCGAGAACCGCTCCCAAATTAAAGGATTATGACTTTTTGGGAGACGTTGGAAAGGTTGGACACTGAAGGAGACATTTCTGAGATTTTTAAACCAGATTCGTGATAATTGGAGTGGTAGAAGGAGAGAGGAAAAGAGAGGAAAGGAAGAGAAGCGGTCTGTAGTTAGAGTTTGGGATGGAAATTTGACTCCTTCTTTTGTTCGACAACTCTTCTCTCTTCTCACTACTGTGAAGTCAGAGCACATCTCAAGAGCGCCGTTCTGTGCCCTGAGGATGTTCATCCTGCTTTCAAACCTTTCTTCAAAGTTCAGACTGATGCTGTTCTTGAATGACAGGATGACGAAGGAAAGCTGAGTGATCAATTCGGAGAGAGAAGCTACAATCGCATGAAGTTTTGAGCGCTTTAGATGTCTTGAAACGATGCAAGAGAGATTCAATCAAGTCTAAAGTTTCGATTTGTCGACCTCTCTCTCGTCGATCTTCATCGCCTTCCAGCCACTCCAGCTTCTCATTTCACTCTGACATTCTCCTGAGGCGGGACTTTCCATTTCCGACAACCCTCTTGACCAGCTACAGCTTCCTACTTTGTGTCTGAAGAATCCTCTGGGGATAATGAAAAGAGATGAAGGATCAGAAGACATACAGTCGACGTGAGTTTCTTTCTGCTTTTTCGATGACCACAGAACGTGTCACAGAAACCGAATTTTCAAGCTTCAAGTTGTAGAACTCACCTGAACCAGATCGTTTCATACTTCAATCTCGATGATCTCCGATTGAGCTTCACTCAGATCAACCACTTCTCCCACCAATTCCCTCAATTTCGATAACCCTGCTTCCTTCAACCCGGTTTCTCCTCCAAGTCCTACATGCTCAAAAGGAATCACTAGAGTCTTGAGATTGATCATCCTGACGCCTTGGATCTCCATTCCATTCTCTACATTTGCTTTTCTCTGACTTAACATGGATGAGAGGTTTTCAAATCTTTCCGAAGCAGGCAACTCAGTGCTCGGAACATTCCTTCTTGGACTGAGATCCATCTTTAGCTCCACGAGTTCTGGACATTGAGATGCTAGCCCTGATAAATCGTCAAATTCGTCCAAGCCAACCAGCCAGAGTTTTGAACATTCTGGTAGAGAAGAAAGCGCTCGAGAGTTCCGAATGATGAGAGTAGAAACAGAAGGCAACTTCATCCATGAAGGAAAGACTGTGATAGCGAGATGCCCAGCGAAGTAAATGTCTAAGAACTTGAGATTTGGGAAGTTCAAAGTTGGACCTTGTGGTTCTTCCTCCTTTTTAATAAAGCTAATCTCAAGATGCTTCAACGTTCTAGAGGGTCTTTCTAAAATTCTTCTCATCCCCAAGGCGTCATACCTTGCTTTCTCTAATATTARAGACGCCAAATTATCCAACAGAGATAAATGAGATTCAAATAGCTTCCTTGGGTTTGAGATCCATAAGATTCTGAGACTTGCACCTTGAGCGTCTTCCTGACCGTCATCTCTTTCTCCTAGTTGTAGCCTGAGTTTGTAATACCGAGTGAATGGACTGGACAATCTGCAGTCCACCAAGTTTGGAAACTTCCAAAGGTTGTCTTCGAGTGCCTCTTCAACCTCGTGATTCCTCCCCTTGAGCTCCAGAACTTGAAGGGTGTCCTTGGACTTTTCGAGAGTTTCGACGAAAGTACCACCATCCACCTCTGACCCAACATGCATTAAGACCCGTTTGAGAGTGCTGTTCGATTTCTGATCGAAAACTTTCAGAGCTTGTAAAACGCATCTTTGGTTTTTTGATGGGAGAACGAGCTCTCTCCAAAGAGCTTTATTTTCTTCAATGATTTGTAACCATTTCCTTTCGACTCGCATGACCGAGACCATCTCTTTCGAACTCAGTTCCTTGAAGATCGTGAGCAGAAGGTCCGGGGAAATTTGATCCATGTTTGGTGTCGTAGATCGATCGCTTTTGCAAGTGTAGGCAACTGGTTTGAGATTGACTATGGAACTTTGGTTGGGGTTGACTTTTGATGTTGAACTTGATGAAATAGAAGAGAAGAATCGAAATCGAATCAAAGAAGAATCAGTCCGGGGGTCGACTGAGTGGTGGTTGTGAGGGAAGAGAAGAAAGAAAGTTTTGAAGAAATCGCATCAAAGACATCTCGAAAACACCGAGCGAGTCTCGCCGAGAGTGATCACAATTCTTATGAGCTCTGGCGACAAAGATGTTCATACTCTCATCATGAAAATATGAGAAAAAGAAAAGAGAGGTCACATCTTCCATCAGACGAGCGGAAAACGTTGAAGGAGACAACGTCTTTGCTTCTTGTGAAGCCTCGCTGGGATCCAGATTGGTTATTGCATGAGAACGATGATCGTATCTTGATTTGAAACAAAATCAAGAAGAGGAGACGAGACTTAAGAAGATAGAGAAGGGATGGTTCTTTGTTTTCTCTCTCAGACTCTCTAAACTTGACAACAATTCTCGTCGTTCTCTGCCTTCTTTCACTTTCTTCCTACTCTTCAATCTCCTTCTTTCAGTAACATTCAGAACATCACCCTCAAGTAACATCACTGGCTTCATCCCAAAAAGAGTCAAGCTAGCAAGATACGACGAAAGAGAGTGAACTCAAATCCAAGCATGGTCGTCCACGCGGTCTCGAAAAGATCATGAGGAGCTGTTCTTCCACTCATTCATTTCTCTTCTTCCACAACTGAACAACATGCAGAACATCTTCAAGAACTTTCTTATCTTATCCATCCTCTTGGTCTATGTGACCTGTCACGACACAGAAGATTTCACCGATATCGTAGGAAGGCGCAGAATGGGATCATCAATTTGGGGATGTGAGAGTAACGTTTTCAGTGACGCAAAGACAAGCTGTGTCAGCCTAGTGGAAGAACTGAGGGAGTGCAAGAGCTCTCGTACAGGCAGGTCGTGCAGAGAAAACGCATACTGCAAAGCAAGTGACAAGTTCAACCAAGATCTGAAGAGTGGTGTAAGCTCTGACTACCTCAACGTAGGCCGATACGCCAGAGTACAATGCAGTTCTTATGATAGAGACCTCATCGTCAATAAATTCCTCAACTGGATGGAGAGATTCTCTGGATACAAGCGTCAATTATCAGTCTGGTATCAACAAGGCTACTGGTAGAAGACAAAGCGGTCAGAAGGAATGGGGAGAGCGGTGGATCCACCTCCCAGACCGAGTGAGTAGTTCTGAAAGTCAAAGGATTCGGTGGCAAAACGCAAGTTCGTATCCTTATAGGACCGATCAAGACTGGAGCATTACGTGGAAACAATTGAAAAAAGCAAGGGGCGATGGGAGCTAGGTTCATTTATCTGCTGAAGCCAATGACTGACCTCGCTTGATGTCTTCGTCTCCATCTTTGTCGTTGAGAACAGTCCGCTTTTTCTAGATCTTTCTTGGAATCTTGAAAACCTTCTTTCTCCCTCTTTCGAAAAGATATGTAAGAGTCCTCTTTTGTAAATAGATACGACTTTGTCACTGTGAGGAGGCGGGAGGGGACAGGTCAGATTCTTGCCTTCTCCTGTCTGTCTTTCTTAGCTTCTGAAGTTGCTTGATGTTGTTCTTTGTACTAAAGTGATTTTGAGTTCTATCAAACCAGGCTTTGTAGGGTTTGATGACGAACAACGATAAGGGGAGAAGATGGAGAAGTTCTTCCGCCCAAGATTTCTCCTTCTTCCTTCCCGCCATCACCCCCGCAAAAAAGGGAATATAAGTGATTAGGGATTGGGTATTAGATCTGGATTCACAGAACTAGCAACTTAGAAGACAAGTCAACTTCAACATCAAGGCAGCCATTGTTCTGCGTCGACGATCTGTGCCAGACATTCCTTCCTTCCTTCCTTCCTTTTGCTATCTACGCTATCCTCTGCAAGTCTCTCGCCCATTGAAATCTCATAGAATTGACAATCAGAAGTCCATTCAACGACATCGACATTGAAGTACAAGTTGCACATCAATCCCAATCGACTATCAACTTCTACTTGTTCTTATCATGGCCACTACCACTTCCAATCGACCAAGGAATGCGTTTGTGACTCTATTGACTACGGATTCCTATCTACCAGGTGCATTAGTCTTGGCTCATTCAATCAAACAATCCCATTCAAACAAATCCAAACTATTATCCACTTCAGACGCAACAAACATTCCATTCCATCTCGTCTGTCTAGTCTCTACAAACAATGTCAAGGTTCAATCCATCAGATCTCTCAGAAGGGTTTTCGATCTAGTCATTGGTGTAGAACCTCTTTCCATCTCTGGCTTCATAGCTCACAAACAAGAGCAATTCAACAAACTCAATCAAACTACAGATACAGAGGGAAAGGAGATCATCGATCCAGATAAGAAGAAGGAAATCAATGGTAGGATTAGAGAATTGGCTCAGAGAAATCTCAATCTGTTGGGTAGACCGGATTTGGGTGAAGGGGGTGGTGATGCCTTGACAAAGTTACACGCTTGGAGATTGACTGCTTATGACAAAGTCATCTTCTTGGACGCAGACACTATCGTCTTGGTGAGTTGGCTCGAGAGCAAGTTTCATGAGAGTGGGCTAGAGACGTTGGAAGGGCTTTCTTCTAGCCTTTTGAAACATTTCAATCTTGAAATGAGATCAATCTCGATGTTCATCTTTGTTGGGGAAAGATGAGAGAAGTGGACATTCGAGGCGTGAAGCTTCCCCAGCGATTGAGGTTCGACAGAGTCCTATGAGCACCTTCTATTCGTCTTATTGATGTTTCTTTTAGCTTGATCTACTTCTTCCAGAATGATTCCAAATGCTGATTCAGGACTTCTTGATTCTCTCTCCCTTCGCAGAACCCAATTTCCCATCTCTTCTCGCTATCATCTAATCTCGCAGCTTCCCCAGATGTTGGTTGGCCAGACGCCTTCAATTCCGGTGTCATGGTTCTGACTCCTTCTCTAGAGACTTTCGATGCCATCAGAACTCATGCTGCAACCAATGGAACTTGGGACGGAGCCGATCAAGGTCTACTCAACGAGTTTTTCGGAGGAGAGCGTGGAAGAGGAGAAGAAGGCGAAGGAGGAGGTTGGGAAAGGCTCAGCTTCCGTTACAATGCTACCCCGAATGGCGGTTATACGTGAGTCCTAGACCGAGGGAGATGATCAATCAAGATTCTTGTAGATCTGCTTGAATTCGAAAATGCTGAATGTATGCGCCTCGATTCTTTTTGCTCTCCTCTCATTCCTCTATCCATTCGACAGTTACGCTCCAGCTTATCAGCGCTATGGCTCCAAGATCAATGTCGCTCATTTCATAGGACGTCACAAACCTTGGCACGTCCCAAGACCATCCTCTTCTGCATCTTCTTCCAGTCAAGGAACCTCTTCGCCTACCAACGATTACAACTCTCTTCTTTCGAGATGGCATTCTATCTACGAAGAACATTATCCTAGAGCAGGTTCTGGAAGTCAGGTTGACGTCATCCATTCTTCAAGAGGAGTCGAAGTCATCGAACGTCCTTTTACAGTTCCAACCTATGAAGCCGTTTGGGATTCAGAACTCTCTCAAAAAGGTCAAGGTAGAAGATCTCATCAACGTGGAAACTCTTCATCTCGGATTGGTCCTGGTCAAGTGGAGGATCTGAAAGCCATGTTCAATCCTGGTCTTGTCGCTAGCGCTGCAGCTGCTGAATGGAATTCAAAGAAGTTCAATGCTTATTCAGATGATGAAGTCGACAATGAGGACGGAATCGGTTTCTATTACTCTTTTCCTCTGGACGGTAGAGTCACTCTCATTCCTTTGGCTCCACTTCCATGGGTCGATGAAGAAGAAGAGGAGAGGAAACGAGTGGAAGAGGAAAAGGTGGAACTTCAACGCAGGATCGAAGAAGAGAGACACCGTCAACAACAGCAAAACGAACAATCTAACCAAGGTTCGAGTTCGAATCTGAATCGATCTTGGTCTCCTCCTCAAGTCAAATGGGATCCAAGCGCTGGACCTCCTCCTTCTGGTGGTGGAGCGGCTGATTATCAAATGAGGGATCCTCCAGATGCCTATTATCAGAACGCTTGGGATCTTCCTCAAACCAGACCTTCGGATAGAAAAGCAGTCTTTTTCAAACCATCTTCTTCCTCGTATGGAAATCAAATCCCAGCTCAACTTCAAAGAGAACATTTCTTCGACAATCTAGGAAGTCATAGACCCGATCCTTCAAAGATCAAGGCCGTCTTTCCTTGGGAATCTAGAAAATCAAACCCTTCTCCTTCAAGAGTCTTTCCAGATGAACCTGAAAGTGACATTCCTACTAGTAGAGAATTGAACGAATCTCATAAGGCTGCAACTAGACCTACTTTGGATTCCAATTCTTCAAATGAATTTTCAACCTTTTCTTCATCAAATGTCGTCACTGCTCATCATCAAAGCTTCGATCCTCCAAATCACATGCAACAAGGCTTACCCGCTAATTTGAGCTATACGAACGCTTGGGATGAAGTTGGTGCTATTGGGAAATATGCTGACAGAGTTAGAAGAGTCACTGGTGGTGCTTCTGCCTCGACGACTGATGAAGTTGGAACTCAAACCAAACCAGAGGTTTCTTCTAGAGGTAGTCAAACTTCGAAGAATCGTTATAGAACTAGAGGATCTCAAGCTGATGGAGGATTAGGATTGGATGGAAATGGAGGAGTCGAAGGAGAAGGGAATGGTGGTAGTGGTGAAAATAGCGATTCAAGAGATGGAGATGATGAATCCTCTTCAGGAGAAGAAGACTCTGAAGTAGACAATTCCTCTTTCTTGACTTCTCCTTCTTCAACAACCAAAGGTAAAAAGAATTCAACCTCTTCTGCAAAAGGATATCAACGTAAAGCTGAAGCTTTTGCTCATCATTCTCCGAGAAGTCCAAGACATTTACCTTTAGCCTCATCTCATGGATCTGGATCGAATTCTAATTCAAACAGTGAAGTTGGAAGTCCTCCTGGAACTGCAACGATTACTGGAAGAGCTAGGATTAGACCTGAAGGTTTTTCTAGAGTTGGAAGTGGTAGCAATTCAGATAATGTTCCTACTCCATTGGCTGGATCTCCTGTCAATCCCATGACTGATTTCGGTGGGAGGAAGTGAAAAGAGGTGGAAAGAGAACAAATGGAAGAGTAGAAGGGGGAAAGTCGATGGGATGGGCAAGAAGTAAAGAAAGAAGTAAAGAAAGAAATAAAGAAAGAAATCAAAAGAAGGATCGAAGGCGTAGATAGAGATTTGGGAATTCCCTCAAACCCTGTAACAACCCACAATCACGAATACACGACGAAAATCAATGTCATTAAGCAAACAACATTTGATGAGTGAATACACGAGAGAACGAAGATCAAAGAGAATGGTGGAGGAGGTCGAAAGACCGCAAGATTGACGCACAGCCACTCGCGCTAGAGATGCAGACGTTATAAGCCACACCTCTCTCTCTTCTCTTCCTTCCCCTAACATCTACATCAAAGTTTTCCTAGAGGGTTAATAAAGCACTCTTTCGAATCATGGGAAGTGCTTTCAGTAAATCAAGTGAACCTGCCTTACCCGTCACGCTTCCAATCGGGGTGTTTCCAGAGTACACCAAGCATCAAGATCAAATGAGAATTGAGGTAGAGATTTGGCCCAACGGAAGTTTTGTGAATAAAACCGATTTGAGAACCATTGTGAGAGTGAGTACAGATAGTTTGGAGCCTCTGCTTGATCTCAAGAACGAGAAGCCGTCGCTTGCTTTTACATTTCTAATTTTGCTTTCCATTTGTAGGACCTCGACACGAAGCAGCAAATTTTCAGTATATCTCCTTTAGAAAGGGGAGCTCACAACAACGAAATCGTCCAAAGTGAGTGGTCGAAGAGGCTCTAGAAAAACCTTTGTTTTTTTTCCTGCTGACGACAATGTGTGTTCTGAAAATTACCTTTGCTGCCCCGCCATCGTCAGCCCTCTATAGCTCATCTAACGTTCCTTTAATGACACTCACAAGTAACCAATCTACGAGGAGAGATACCGAGTACATCTGTCGCTTGGCTGTCAGTGGCAAAGAGGTCTTTAGAGCAAAAGAAGGTGTCAGCTCAGGCTCGTCCGCTTTTGTCTATATGTTTCGAAACCATCTCGGACACAGAGAAGAATCGTCATTACGGATCAAAGTTAGAAAAAGTGGTAAAGTATCGGCTTGGGACTTGCAAATCGGGGATCTTCAATTTTATTCAGGCTGGAAAAGAGGCTCGAATCATTTGTTGACTGTCAAACCTGGAGTAGACGTTGCATTGATGGCGATCTCTACCCTTTGCTTGGTGAGTTTTGATAAACATCTGAAAACAAAATCTGGGGCGTGAATGAAATCTGATCAATTGGCTTTCTTGCGCTCTTCTTGACGATATTACAGCATCGAATTGAGCAAGCGGCGAGCTCAAGAGCGATGACTTCTGCCCAAGCGTCGTCTTCAGCAGCAGCAGCTTCTGGTCTTATGATGCAAGCAAGTGTAGCAGCGTCAAATGCTGGAACATCAGGTGCACCCTGAGGTGTTGGAGGAGAAAGTTGGATCTAGTCTCAGATCCATGTGCTCTCTCGCGCTTATTGTATACCTCGATACCAGAATGCTTAGCTCCTTAAAAACACAAAGACTTTGAATTCCAATGGAATTTTCTGAGCAGATCAAAAACGAAGAATGAATACTCGATTGACGTTCGGCGGTTCGAATCGGTGTTTTGAGTTGCCTTGTCAAAATCTTGTCCTCTTCTTCTTTGCTTCCTACACCACCATCCACCACACCGAATCTATCTTTTTGATTCTTTCTCGATTCTTCTCCTCACTTCAATCGAACCACCAAACAGCCAACTAACCGAACCATCCTTCGCAGTTTATTCTCTGATTCTTCCAGCTTAGAAATCTTCTTCATCTTCTTGCCTCTATCATCTCTTCTCTGAAACTTCCTCAAAGCTCTCTATACAATCACCCATTTATTAGAGGAGAGGGAGAAGACTCAAAGTTATCGCAGACATACACGGATTCAGATCAACCAACCGCATTCAACTTTCAAGTAACTTTCGTTCAACGCTCCATTTTCTTCTTCGGTTTCCCACACTCTCTCTCTCTCTCCCTCGTTCAGAACTTTTTTCTATTTCAAACAATCACCTTTCTCGATTGTCTTCCAGGTGACGCAGACCGCTGAAGAAAGTGGCGACTAGGCACTCAATTCTCAATCGAGATACTGTTTCAAGTTTCCATTCAATCTTCAGCTGATCGTCTCGATCCTAATCATTCCACTGACTACATCGGACCCTTCGAACCTCTTCTTCTTTCAATTGAAGGTCTTTTGGGATCAATTCTCTTCATAGAAAACCACATCCAACTTACCAAGAGGACTTTCTACTCGCTTCAAGATTCTTCTCTCTCCAATTGTAAACCAACATCAGACATGGATCAAGCTTCCCCAGATCTTCTGCTGACGATATTCAAGAAGTTGAACTCAAAGGAGATGGTATCGGTTATGCGAGTTGAGAGGAAGTGGCTACAGGTTATAGATGAGCATAAGGCTCTGTGGAGGGAGCTCGTTCTTCCGACGAAGGACCAAAGCTGCGGTTTACAAGCTCTGAAAGTTTTCGATCAGAAATCGAACAGTGCTCTCAAACGGGTCTCAATGGAAGTCGGCTGGGACGTAGTTAGTGGTCCATTTATCGAAACTCTCGAGAAGTCCAAGAATACCCTTCAAGTTCTGGAGATCAAGGGGAGGAATCGCGAGGTTGAAGAGGCACTCGAAGAAAACCTCTGGAAGTTTCCAAACTTGGTGGACTGCAGATTGACCAGTCCAGTCACTCGGTATTACAAACTCAAGCTACAACTAGGAGAAAGAGATGACGGTCAGGAAGACGATCAAGGTGCAAGGCTCAAAATCTTATGGATCTCAGGTTCAAAGAAATTGGCGAAATCTCCTTTATATCTGTTGGATAATTTGGTGTCTTTAGTATTATAGCGAGCAAGGTATGGCTCCTTGGCCATCAGAAGAATTTTAGAACAATCGTTTAGAACCTTGAAGCATCTAGAGACTAGCTTTATCAAAGAGGACGAAGAACCACAAGGTCCAACTTTGAACTTCACAAAGCTCAAGTTTCTAGACATTTATTTAGGTTGGCATCACGCTATCCCAGCCTTCCCTTCATGGATGAAGTTGCGTTCTGTTTCTACTCCCGTCATTCGGAACTCTGTAACGCTTTCTTCTCTACCACCATGTTCGAAATTATGACTGGTTGGCTTGGACAAGTTTGACGATTTTTCAGGGCTAGCATCTCAATGTCCAGAACTTGTGGAGCTAAAGATGGATCTCAATGCAAGAAGTAATGATACAGAGACTGAATTGTCTGCTTTGGAAAGATTCGAAAACCTTTCATCCATGTTGAGTCAGAGGAAAGCCAATATAGAAGCTGGAGTCAAAATCAAAGGCATCAAGATGATCAGTCTCAAGACTCTGGTTCTCCCTTTTGAGCGTGTGGAATTCAAAGGAGAAAACGGTTTGGAGGAAGTAGGCTTGTCGAAATTGAGGGAATTGGTGGGAGAAGTTGTTGATCTAGATGAACATGTAACGAAGATCATCGAGATCGAAGTGTAAAATGCTATACAGGTGAGTCCTTTGAGTTGAAGCTTGAGGTAGATACTGTCTCTTGCGTGCATTCTGCTGTCATCAAAAGAAGCAGATAAACCTTATGTCGACTGTCATCCGATCCTTGATCTCTTTTCATGATCCACAGAGATGGCAATCAATCCGAACCTCTTGGGAATCTATTCTTCAGACAGAAAGGAGCAAGTTGGAGCTGATTCGAGAGAACGCGCTCATAGGTTTATCGCCGATTGAAAATCTCGTCTCCAAAAGGTTATCAGAGCGGGATAAGAAACTGGAGAGGAGAAGTTGGGAAGGTGATGAGGCTCGAAAAAGAGAGAGAGGTATGCGACAAGTAGAAGCTTTAGATTTGATTGAATCTCTCTTTCATCGTTCCAGAACCTTTTGAGTTTTCAAAAGTTCACGCAGTTGTATCGTTTCACTTGAATCTGATCATTCAGCTTTCCTTCGTCATCTCGTCGACGCCTCGTTCAAGAAGAGCCTCAGCTGGAAGGAATCTTTGAAAGCAGAATAAAGATTCTCAGTGCACAGAAAAACTATCTTAAGGTAAGACATCAGAGTAGCGAGAAGAGAGAAGAGCGTTCGCTTCATCGTGGAAACGAGGGAATATTGATCAATCATCAAACAAAAGAAAGAGTCAGATTTCCATCTAACTACAGGTCGTCGCTTTTCTTTCTTTGCTTTCTCCCCCCCCCCTTTTTCTATACTGAAGATTAACAAATACAGTCACAATTCAACTACGACGGAGCGTACTTCTCATTCCACTCCTTCACAATGCTCTCAGCGACACCTTCTTCTTGAAGCAGATGGGAATAGGCAGCTAGGGGATGACTCTCCTCTTCCGAGGCCTTCTTCCCCAGCTCCTGGATGTCTGAAAGTTCCAGGCGATGCTTTCGGATGGCCAGTGTCTTGAGAGTTGGATGAATCGCTTGCATGGCGTGAAGGTGAAGTGATGGAACGTACTCTGGCAGCTGAACATTCGAGATGCAGGACACTTTGGGCAAGACTCTTCTCACAAAATCTTGAAACCTGGAGTGACTTTGGGACTCTTGGGGATAGTCAAGATCCAAGTAGAGAGATTCCAACTGTTTGCCGGTACGTTGAATAGCTCCTTCCAACAAACCTAGTTGTGGATTGAGGAATTTCTCATCAAGGTCCAAAGGCCAGCCACCTCCCCATGCCGAGTAACCAAATCTATGGATCCCAAGGTGAGAAACCTGCTGCGTCAACCTCCAGAGTGGGGCTTAGAAAAGAAGCAGAAGCAGAGCAGAAAGCGATGAAACATCAGTAGACTTCTCCTCGTTTGTCTTCTATAAGATCTGTACCCAGAGAACTAACTCACTGCATATTTTGGACTTTTCAGATTCTGAAACATCATCAGAAAGATAGTACCTTTCTTCACAAGCTGCAACACAGATCGACAATGAATCAAGCGTTCCCAAGCTCTCGACATGGTCGATGATCTCGGTGAGTAAAGGAACCTCTTCCGTGACCCAATGAAGCGACTTGATCCTGGTCCAAGAGTGAGTGATATCTAGCAATGCTTGCTTGAACTCTTCGGGGCTGGTGATGTTTTCGTCGAAGCCTGATCCATCGGGACCGATCCTAAAGGAGTCTTTGATCTGCTTGATCGTGTATTTATCGTTTGGATCCTTTCTCATTGCTTCTGCCAGAGCCGTCTCCATGACCCCTTCTTTGAACATCTTCTCTATCCCTAAAGATGGTGTCAAAGGTGTGGGCCAGACGCTAGAGTGAAACTGGAAGCTGCAGGTGTGAGTGGAAGATCCGAGGGAGGGATTAAGCTGGACGGCTTTCCAGAATTGACCAATGGTTTTGCAAGTCTCAAAATAGAGAGTTCCAGTCATCCTCGGTAAGCATAGGCTACGAAGAAGGCGTGAGGTTCGAGAGAGCAAACACAGAGTCTTCCATCGTAGATAATAATCACCTCCTCTATAATCATATTTTAGGTAGGTGAGCCCCATTTCATCTATTGATTCGCTCCCAGTCCAGAAACAGTCCAGGATCCAACTGGCAGAAGAAGGGATAAGGAAGTGTTGGTTGAGAGAGTAGGATCGGATTTGATTTCAGCTTCGAGTTCCCGATCTCGTCCATCTTATCTTGCTTCGACGAAAGCTCAGCTGCCACTCACTCTAGAACATCTGAAGGTATAGCTTCGGCGTTTAACCTGGCCAGCTCAGACATGATCCTTGAAGTAGAACGTTGAATAAAAGTAGTGGACGTTTGATGAGAAGATAATGTTTGATGAGAACGAACGCAAAGGGGAAGAATTCGACTTCTGATCAGACCAACGCCGACACTAGATTGACCTCGTGCTCTGAAAGACGTGAGGATTTTACTCGGACTTGACAGCAGGCGTCGTTCTTGAAAGTGGAAAGAAATTGGAATCTTATGTACAAGTACATACTTGCTTTATATAGTACCCAAGCAGTATGTCTGAGCCTGAAGAAGGCGCAAGTCTGGCGTCAAAAGCCTCAGAGAGACTCTCAGTAGAGGTCGTCGTCTCATCTCTATGCAATCTCTCGGTAGGTAAAGCGTACTTTTTTTCAGAGACTCAGTGCGGGCGTCAATGACCAAAAACTCATGGAGTCAACGGACCATTCATAAGAGACTGCTCTCAGCGGATCATCGCCTTCCCCATCCCCCTCCCCTTCTTTCTTTTCTCTTTTCGATCCATTCCTTCTTCAAGCTTCAGGCTCGCTGGTCGAGTCCCTCAAGCTTCTAAAGTTTCATTCTCAACTTTTCTACTACCTTCCTTCCCTACATGAGACTTTTCTTATTCCTCCCAGCCGCTCTCGTCTTTCCGCTCTCATTCTTCGCCGTCAACGCAGCACCTGTTGATCTTCAATCAAGACAAGCAAGACTTCCTTCTGCTCAGGCCACAAAAACGACGAAGCTTGCAGTGTGTGACACAATCGAGCTCAGGAAATCAAACTATGCTTCGAAATGCAAAAAGGCAGGTAGTCTGAAGTCAGGTGTCGTGCAGGTCAAGAGCGAATATGACTATCATTTCGTCAATACCGATGGTCAGATGAAGACAGCGATATCACAATCTTTTAACAAAGCTAATGGGGGAGAAAAGACGGCTAGTGGAAAGAATCCGGCAACTCTAATCCAGTGCGATCACGGTGAGTCAGAAAGCGAAGAGACGTTCTTTGTTTGCCAGTCCTCTTTCGATGATGCGAGAGCTTACGTTTGTTTTTCTTTTTTGATTATGTTCTTCTTTGGCCATTTTTCAGTTTTGGAACTTCAGTACGTCAAGTATCTCTTCGAGTCATCTCCAGGTGGTGCAAAACTAGCATGCCCAAGGCTGCAAAAAAACTCTTCTCTGAGGGACGAATTCTTGAATTTGATCAATGGCGATTTAAATCTCTACAATCTCGATTCCAAACGTCAGTATTCTAGATGTCGAAATGCTCCTAGCCTGTTCCATGTTCTGAACAGCTTTTTTTCCACACTCCGACGACGCCAGTGAACAATTACAAAGGAAAAGTAATCACGACCATGGTAGCAGCTGCTAAAGTTGGGACAAGATATTCCAAAATTACTTTGCCAGTTCTCAAAAGTCATCCGATCCCCCAGGTCTACTCTGGGTTGGCCCTTTATTACAACGAGATAGGGAGTAGGCAAGTGCAAGTAGCGGAAAGTCTGTTCGAATTCCTGAATAGGATCTCTGACAACTCCTACAAGGATCGAATCTTATTGGATCCCGCTGCTCAAGTTGATTACTTGACCAAAGTTTTCAATGCAGCCTCAACTAGGCCTTCAACTACACGGATCAAACGTATCCTTCCTCCTGCCGCTCAATGGATCACGTACGACCCGAAACTTCTCAACTCTTATTACAGAGACTACAACTCTGTTGGTAGCTTAAATAATGGAATGTTCCAAGAATACCTTCAAGAATACCATCCTGAGCCGCCAGCAGAAGATGAAGGTGAAGACATGTCAGATCAATTCGAGGTGGAGGAGCTATTGGGTTACGGTCAGATCCCAACTAGCTTGAGCAACTCAAATCTACTCGTTCTGGGAGATTTTCAGATGGAGGACTCGTCGCCTTCTTGCGTCAGACCAAGAGGCGTCAATGAGACAACCCTCTCCTGCACCTTGGGAGGTGATTCAAGTCCTAGCAATCATTCTGAGGTGCTCCCTCTGACTTCAAATACCGGTTCAACTCTTTCAGAATCTGGTGCTTCGGAATCTTCTCTTGATGATTCTTCCATCAATGTTCTTCCAACGCCCAGTCTTCTCAACCCTGAAGCCGCGCAAACGCTTGTCAACACCTTCAACCAAGTCGATACTTTGGATCCAATCAACACTCTCAATAGAGCTCAAACTCTCAATTTGAGACCTAGTTCTTCTTTGTTGAATCCCAGCATTTCCGTGAGCCCTCAACTCCAGCCTACTCTTGCATCGACTTCCGTCAATACCATCGTCAAAACGCCTATCGTCCATCAATCATTTAACACCGGTCCCGATCAGAACCAGCTTCACGCTACTCTTTCAGTGTCTAGGTACTCTCAAGCTATCCCAACAAAGGTTTCGATCGGTAGAGTCTCGCCACTGTCCACGCMAAAAGCTAAACTCACTTCCACCTATCGTTCCACCTCGATCCCTACCAAGCTTTCATCTCGACCATACCAGCCCATCAAGAGCTCTTTTCCACCTGTAGCTACTAAATCGGGGACTTCGAGATGGAAAAGCGGATGGAACCTTTTCAAAAGAGATGCTTCTCTTGGAAGGCGATAGATTTTCTTGTGGGTAAGATAGACACTTTATCGTTTTTCTTCTAAGCTGAACAAGGTGAAGTGTAAGGCAACACCGCCTGTAAAAAAAACCTCCGCAATTTCGAGTTTGAGAGTCTCATAGAGTCACAGAGACTGACTAGAATTGGCGAGACTATCGTGATCCTTGAAAGAAGCTACCTGTCAGTAGTTTTCTGTGCTTTCGCTCAATCACTCTTCCATCGACAGAAGGCGTTCGTCGTCCTCTAGAAGTCTCGACTTCTGATCTCGATCTGGACTGGACAAGCAGTCTCATCAAACAGTAAAGTCAAATGAAGAATTACGATAGAATTCTTTCAACCCATGTATTTACGTGGAGTGAAGCGTGAAGTCGTGAAGTAAGGTGAAATGGGGGTCGTTAGGTTGAGATCGTGAGAATTGAATAGAAGACGAAGGAAGTTCTATGGTGGAAAAGGAAACAGTAGACAAACAGAAAAGGAAGCAAGTATTGTACATGGTAATCTTGATTTACCAAGAGACCTTAGCGACGAAACCTCTTGGGAAAGTTCTAACGAGATACTTTCTGCTTTCGTCCAAGAGCAACATTCCGACTCCCAAAGCCATTGGAATGAAGTAGTTTTCGACTGGAACTCCACGAGTCAAGAAGACCTTTTGAAGAGCAGGGATACTGAGAGAAGAGAAAAGAAAAGATAGGGGTTGAGAAGTGAGGAACAGAAAAGCGATCGATCTCTGTAGGTGAGCTCAAGTCGAAAACGAGAAACACTTACTAGCTCAAGAAGACAGCGATGACGAGAGAAGAAGCCATTGCTGGGAACAAAGTCCAGTTGGAAGTCTTCGAGTTTCCCAAAGGTGCTTGTTGGAAGATCGATAGAGTTCTAGTACGAATCGAGAGTAAGTTGGCCCATTGCATGAGGACCAGAGTGAAGAAGTAGATGGCATTTGCYTGGTAAAGAATYTCRTTGAAGTAGTYTGSATTRGTACTTTGAATAGATCCACCACCGTAYTTGAGCCACATGTTGGAGAATGGAATACCTTTACGTTGCATATGCCAGAAAGCCAAAGAAGCAGCACAGAGAGTGACTGGGACTCCGACTAGAAGATAAGCATGGGTCAAGAGTCTCCAAGAGATAATGTGATCCTTCTTGACGTTTCTTGGYTTACGTTTCAATAGATCAGCTTCTGCCTTTTCTTGAGTCAAAGCCAAAGATGGAATGAGATCGGTCAAACAACAGATGAAGATCATTTGAAGGTTGGAAAGAGCTTGAGGTAAACCGAAGAAGAAAGATAGTAGAACTGCCCATAGTTCAGCGAAGGATCCGGCTGGTAAGAGGTAGAGACAGGTCTTTTGAAGATTGGCGAAGCAGAGTCTACCGAGTAGAAGAGCGTCGACGATGGAAGAAAAGTCCCCTAGAAGAACTAGATCCGAAGCTTCCATTGCAACTTCACTACCAGATCCCATGGCGATTCCGACGTCTGCTTGTTTGAGAGAAGGAGCATCGTTGACACCGTCTCCAGTCCTGTGTGAGAGATGAAATGATGCAGAGTGAAAAAGCCAGAAGCCGATTCGAAATAGGTTCACAACATGCCGAAATACTCACATGGCTACCACTCCATCCCTAGCTTGGAATTCCTTGACGATACGAAGTTTTCGATCCGGAGAAGTACGAGAGAAGCAGATTTCATCGAAACGAGTAGCGACTTGCCAATCAGCGACCTCCATTCTCATGATGTCCTTTCCAGAAAGAGAAAGAGCGTACTTCTCCTTGGCATCGTTGTCGGCATAGACGTCGTAGGCTGGAAGAATGATCGATTGGAGGTCCGAGAATCCGTGAACCTTTGAAGCGGTGATGATACCACATTGACGAGCAATCTAGAAGTGAAAAGTAAAAGAGAAGAAAGTAGAGGTCAGCGAAAGGTCGCGAATGGTTCGTTACAAACAAGACTTCTTATCTGCGTTCTACTCACTGCAACGGCAGTCAATTCGAAGTCACCGGTAACCATGAAGAATCTAGCTCCAGCTCCTCTGACGGTCTGAACAGTTGGTAAAGTGTCTTGACGTGGAGGATCGACGATTCCAATCAATCCAACAGCAGTGAGACCAGTGTTGAGTTCGATAGCCTGAATGTCGGTGATGGTGTCTAGATTGAGACGAGTTGAAGCTGAAGGGACGACTTTACGACAGAGTAGTAAGACACGTTGACCTTGAGCAGCCCATTCACGTTGAAGTGCAGAGAATTGAGCTCTACGTTCGTCGGTGAGTTCGACTACTTCACTGGAAGCATCCAAGATCGAAGTACATCTTTCCAAAAGAATGTCTGGAGCTCCTTTCGACAAGAGAATGGCATCGTTGGCAGAGAAGTTTGCGATTTCAGAGTCAGAGAGAGAGCCTTCCAATTTCGAAGCGTCGGTGTTCTGAACGATCTTGAGCATGAACTTGTTCTGAAAGAGTCAAAGATAGGGATCGAAAATCGAGGTCAGTCTCGATCCAGAACTTTAAGATCTCGATTGAAAGTATCTAGACCCGGCGTTTTGACTTCGGTGTTTCCTCTCCTACCAAACTGAAAGGGAGCGATGTCTGTCTTTCAAACGATTCGCTTCTCGATACATAAGAGGTCAATTCGTACATTTTTTCCTTCTCAGCTAGATCAAATTCGACGTGAGAGCTCAATTGTAGTTGACTTCGACTCTCTCACCTACCGCTTTTTCTGCTCAAACTACTGCTCTCTTTGACACGTAATTTGAAAATTCTGCCTTGAAATGTTTTCTGTGACTCTGGGAGAGAAGGATTTGCTCTCGACCACAGAGCTCGAAACGAGATTCTAATCTCAATCTGCAAAGCCTGCGTCCTAGGCGCCTAGCCCACATGAAAAGCTACGAAGCTATAGTGAATGTCGACTTTCTTAGACGAAGTTTGGGCTGTGGTATTCTCGATTTACGACTGTTATGAAGGATAGAAGAAAGTCAAGATTGCTTGGTTCAGTCGGAGTGGCGGACTAGGAGGCTAGATGTGAGGCGGTAAAGCAGAGGACTTGGGAACAGTAAACAATTAGAAAATCCTTCCAACTTTTGTGGACAATCAACCTTTATTTTTCTCATTTTGAAGTTGACCATTGCAAGGCTCCGAATGTTGCTCTAGAGACCCAGTCAAAGTCTGAGGTCACTTTACCGAATGAGCAAAAGTCACAACTCTAGGAGAAAGATTTGGGGAAAAATAGACTAGAGAGAAGCAAGGACCAAATATAGCAAGATATGCCAGCTTTAAGAAGGACAATAACGATCTTTCTGTTGCTGAAGAACAACATCGAGAGAAGAACGAAAAGTTGGAGGGCCTCTGGATTTGGGGAAACCTGGACTTGCTATCACAGAGAATGAAAGAAAAGCACTTCTTTTCTCTTTGGAAGTAGATAGAATCGATCGATGTCGTCTGCAGCTCGCAAGTCTTCCCAAAGTTCTTTTGACCTATAGCTCGTTGTACTCCTGCAGCCTTCGCTTTCGAAAGTAGTAACTCTTCACAAGTGATGATAAATCAATGAGCTAGAAAGACTAGAGCTACTCTTGTCTCTTTGTGGGTTACGCACATGAGGAAGTCACCTTTTCAACATGGAAGAAGAAGAAGAAGCAAGAGCGAAGAAAGTTTGCTTTTTGATTCAGTCTCGGCGCATCAACACCGAACACAATAGCCAAAGAGGTTCCCCTTATACTAAGAATTCCATCTATTCCTGTGTTACATCAGCTTTCGCAGCGTTTTGTGGATCGAGGATCTGTCTCAGGGTGGGGCCTCCCATTTCCGGCCTGTTCAAGGGAGTCTCACAATGCTTCTCCATCTCATCGTCCGCCGAACTTCTCAGCAATAGAAGCACTGCTTCGACTCGAATTTGACGCTTCAACCCTCTAGTTTTTGAGAGATCTAGATGCTCGGAAGAGCGTTCTTAATTCTAAAGGAGAGAGCTACATTCTTTCAAGTTTCAGCCTCGAATTGCGAGTTCTCCAATATTGGTCATTCACATTGAGATCGTACATCCGAATAGATTTATTTCCAGCCATAGGTACACGTATGATTGGCTGTCAGACAAGATTTCATTGCAAATCTTTAGTAGCTCTGATTACAAAGAGATGCTCTCTCCCCGCTCTTCGAGAAAGCACGATCTGGCGAAGATTGAAATGAAGAGCAGCAAAGCATTTGAGAAGATCAAGAGTGAGAGAGTCAGTCAGAGAAAGAATCGAGAAAGAAGTCTAATTCGAAGACAATGAAGAGAAAAGAGAGGAACACCCACCTCTGACTTCAAGCCCCGTCTTTGCAGCTCCTTGACGATGGAAGGCGGATCATTTTGCTTGATAGCAACTAAGAAGAAAGAACCACCTGGAGCCAGAAGAGACTATTAATAACCGATTTGATCAGGATTCGAAAAGCAGAGGAAGATATAGAAGACGAGCTCCTTGGGAAAGGCAGTCAAGAACGTCTCGAAAAGTCAAAGCCAATACTCACCTCGATTCCTCTCTTCTCTCCCTCTGAATCCTCTTCCATTACTATCCTAGGATCTCTTCCACCAAATCCAATCAGCTCCTTCAGCAGTCTAGTTCCAGTCTCTCCTCCAGCCCAAGCTGCAGCTGCGTCTAAACCTCCTACTGCCAGTTCTTCTCCGTCAATTGGGTTTCCTTCCCTTTGCCGCTGAGATCTCAATTCTTGCCTTCTAGCTTCTAGTTGAGCCTGAGCTTCTTCTTCGGCTTCCGTGGGAACGTATGGAGGATTGAAAATCAAGACATCCACTTGACCTTTAATTCTTGAAAAGATTGGAGAGAGTAGAGATCCGTTGATTGGCTCTAGGTGGACCTATGATGAGAAAGCCGAAGGAATTAGAACAAAGCCCGAGAGAAATCAAGGGACAAAGATGCTGAAGAATCGATCAGTGTCTTTGCGTTGATGAAGGCAGCTTCACGAAAGTCTTTCTTTCCTCTCCAAACTGACTGAATTTGCCATTCCTGTCCGAGATGTACAGATGGCTGCGTGTGGATTGATATCTGTACATAGGAAGGCTATGAATTGAGTTGATAGAAGAGACAATGTATCATTCAGATTCTCTCGCAAGTTCAGAACGAAGAAGAGAAATCTTTTCTTCCAAAGCGTACCTGCTGTCGAGCTTCCTAGAAGTTGGGCCAGAAAGGTTGAGACGCAGCCCGATCCAGAACTAGAGTGAAAGAAAGAGATAACAGAAGCTGATCGGTTGCGAAGACGAAGTTCCTTGGGAAGAATCTATTGTCGAGCAGAAAGACGAACGTCTTTCGAGAAGACTTACCCAATCTCCACACAAAGTCTCGGTTTCCTCCGCTGTTCCATTTCGAGCGGTGCAATCTGTTCGTTCTTTCTGTCGATCGGAAGAGTCGTCAGCGATGGAAGTTGACTGGCACTACTCCCAGCCTTCGAATCCGACCCAGACGAAGATTCTTCTGGAGGAAAAGCTTGTTCCAAGGCATCCAAGAGGATGAAAGTGTCTTCTGCCGGCTCGTAAACCAATCTGAGATCTTCTCTTGTTAGATGAGAAAGCTCTGGGGTTGGGACCATGACGAGCTCAGTGTTCGATGAAGAAGATGTTGGAGAAAGAGCCAAAGAAGATTTGGCCTCATCGCCCCCTGAACGCATCAGAGAGAGATGAATAAGCGTCACAGAAGGTGAAGATGATGAAATGAGAAGTAACAGTAACAGACAAAATCATTAGAATTACACGAGTTGGTTAAATTATAGAGGTACTGAAACAGAGTGAAATTAAAGTGAAACTTGAACATTTGTACGACCCCCCCCCCCCTTTTTCCACCGTCCCAACCATCTACACTCCTCTTCTGACCAGATTCTCTTCTAAAAACTACTCATACGACATTCCATGCCATGTATAACTATCAGTATTGATGCCTAAACCGACTCCGGCATCATCTTTCCTAATGAGCATGACTCTTCTAACCTGCTCTCCCGTTCTTTGTTCATCTTCCACCAGCTGAGCACTGAGGTTTTCCGAAGAAGTATTGGAGTGACTCCCATTCGTAAGACCACCTGGTGAAACCGATATGAAAGAACTTGATCCACTCATCCCAGCGTTGAAGTTGTGAGGGCTTGATTTCGAATGAGGTGAGTGACGTTGATGAAGTGAAGAACTTTGACTATCGATTTGTTGAGTTTGGAAGTAAGGAAAAGAAAGTTGATTTTGTTTCTCATTGTGATGTTTGAGGTTTGAAGATGATAATTCGTGGTATGACTTCGAAAGGGATTGAGACTCTGCTTCACGATGAGATGACGGTGATGGCAAAGCGAAAGAGTGAAAAGAAAAGACATCCTTCTTGCTTTCTATAGGTGTTTCAGCTTTTCTACTACTAGGCTTGGATTTCGATGGAGCGAAGACGTTTTGACTGATAGTAGGACTGGGAAGAAGTGATTGTGATAAACCTCCTTTGTTCAAATGTTGACGGTCAACTCTTGCTGGGATAAACCTGAATTCTCCATTCCCACCATCCTTTCCATTCGAAGTGATTCCTTGAAGTCTATCAGAAGCTTTCTTCACACCTCTGTCCACCGATTTCGATCTCTTTTCCCTATGTTGCGACTCTTTCTGGACCCGACGGTGTGGGATCTGATGTGAATAGCTTGAGTTCGGAGTCGAAGGTCTAGTAGAGAAGTTCATGATTGAAGTAGTGATACGATGTGAGCAATGGATAAGAAGAGAAGACCTGCCCAAAATATCAAGTCAAGGATGCTGTTTATATAAGGAAAGAGCTCTCGAGACTCTTCCCATTGTCTCTGATCGACTGACTTCCCTTGTCTCGAGTCAATGGCAGATCATACAGGTTTCCCCCTTGTCTCCATCTCTTGCGTAATACAACGAGATCCGAACTCTAAACTTTTCTGGGTCTGTTCATCGGTTCTCGAAAAGCATCAAAGAGAAAGACAATGGGGAAAGGCAGTCGAAACGCACTTCAACGGTCCGGATTGACATAAAGGGGCTCTCTGAGCATAGCTTCAGGGTCGTGAATTAAGGTTTTTGAAGAGAACTGTTTGTTTGTTTGTTTCTAGACCAGGGATAAAGAGAGATCCGAAGGATTGGGAATTGAGTCGGCGCATCAATGGGCGCTATTGTTCTCTTGAGAGACAAAGGGCAAAGATTGAAGGGAAGAAGCTCGGAAGTTGGCCGATTCCCATCCATTTGCGGGACTAGATCTGGATTTTAATCGATGTTTTGAAGATTTTGCTCTAGATTAGCGACACCTCTTATTTGTTTGGAGTGATCGATAACAAGGCAAGCTCGGTGCAGTCGATCGGTGTTTCGAGAGTAGCGAGTGAGCTCGTTCGTCGTCATCTTTCCATCTCTCCTCCTACTTCTTCTCTCCTCCAGAATGGTTGAATCTCAAGGAAGACTCCTCCTGATAGCGATCTCCAATCTCACCGGGGTCTTATACACTCTAGCATGGAGTCTATCCTTTTATCCTCAATCCTTATCAATGGCAAAAAGGCGTTCAGTTTCAGGTTTCTCCTTTGATTTCTGTGCTTTAAACTTCGTTGGATTCCTATCCTATTCAATCTACAACCTAGCCTTCATTCTATCATCAACAGTCAGAGATCAATATCGAAACAGACATTCAGGAAATGAAAATGTCGTCAGATGGAATGATGCAGCTTTTGCAGTCCATGCTTTATTGATCACTACAGTTCAAGTATTTCAAATCATCTTTTATAAGAAATCAAGAGGTCAGAAAGTCAGTATACCAACTAGATTGACTTTGGTTAGCATTGCAGTCGCAAGTGGAGCTTTGATTGTAGGATGTCTTCTTCTCCCAAACAAAATCGAATGGATCGACTTTGTTCTTTGGACTGGTTACGTCAAATTGGGAATCACTTTTGTTAAATTCATAGTGAGTACTATCGATGAATTGACAGTGGGAATAGGAAAGCGAATTGCCGAGGCAATCGATCAAATGAAAGATTAGAGGCAGGACAGGATGGAGCACAACATTCTGAGCAGAATCTCTCGTCTGATCTCCCATTTCTATCTTCTATGACTTTATCAGCCGCAAGTGCGAGTGAACTATACCAGGAAGAACACTTCTGGCTTCCGAATCGAGGGAATACTATTGGACGTCGCAGGAGGTGGACTTTCTCTGATCCAGCTGTTCATCGATTCCGGATTGAACAACGATTGGGATGCAGTCACTGGAGATCCAGCTAAGCTGTGAGTACACATTGGAGTATTTCACAGTTTACAACAATGCTTACAGAGTGTTCTGAATCAGCAGGAAAGCTGACTCTTTCGAATCATGTCCTTTCTTTCCTTCAAAACAGAGGTCTACCCGCTATCTCGTTCCTCTACGATTTCATCCTCATGTTCCAGCATTACTATCTATACACGGACAGGGAAGAGTACATCGAAGCACCCCTTCCAACTTCCAACTCTGACGAGAGAACAAGGTTGCTGAACGGAGAAGCAAGAGAAGAGTAAACTTCGCATCTTGTTAGATTTATTCCCTTCTTGTGTTCATACCCTATGGACTTTTTATTGCATAGAATGTATTTGTATGTCGTATTCCTCGTTTGTTCATAGAGCTATTGTTCATCAATTTTCGTTCGGAAATGTGTGATCAGCGAGAGATCGATAAGGTTCTTCCAATCTTGACCTTCAACCTCGACCTCAACTTGGTCGAATCTGGTTGAAATGAGTTCTGAAGAGACTGGAATCAGAGAAAATGGTCCCAAATTCACATCTGCACTGATGGTGAGCTACTTTGAAGATCAATCAATGAATCTCTATCCATCTTGTCTAACCTCTCCACCCACCTTCTCATCTTCCTATCTTCTCTTTCCTCTCACCTCTCTCAGGCAGGTGCACTTTCAGGTCTAACGGTAGATTTACTTTTCTATCCAATCGACACGATCAAGACACGATTGCAATCTTCTTCAGGTTTCCTAGCTTCTGGAGGTTTCAAAGGTGTTTATAGAGGTTTGGGTTCAGTAGCTGTAGGCTCAGCTCCGGGTGCTGCTACTTTCTTTGTCACTTATGAAAGTATGAAACCTACTCTTTTGAAACACTTCCCTGAGTTCTTTGGGGGTGATGGAATGGGAAAGCATGGTCTACACATGGTCGCTAGTAGTATTGGTGAGGTGGTGAGTACAAGCTCTGCATCTGCGTGTTCGAGTAAGGAAGGACAAGACAGACAGAGTGAGGTAGCTACAAAGACTCTCGGAAGAATCTTGAACTTTGAGAGATGGTTTGGAAGCTTCAGAAGTCGAAGGGAAGTTTTAGTCATGCCTTCTTCGACTGTAGGAAGTTTCTCATCGACTTCTTTCCAAAGAAAGTGGTTCTCTTGAAGACGATAAATTTTCAACTTTCATCTCATCAGTACGGAATGCAAAGCTTGGGGCTAGCTCTCGCTATCATGTTGAGCTTACTCTAATCTTCTCTCTCTCGAAATGTCCAGGTAGCTTGTCTGATCAGAGTCCCAACAGAAGTCATCAAATCGAGGCAACAAACTTCAACTTATGGCACTTCGGTTTCTTCCGCAGAAGCTTTCAAGGCAGTTTTCAGAGAGAGTGGGATCAAAGGTTACTATCGAGGTTATGGAGGTACAGTCGGAAGAGAGGTGAGTTCTTTCTTTCCTTCGATTCGACTTCAAAAGCTCTTGAGAAATCAAGTTGCCCATCTCTTCTCATTCTTATCACCTCGAATCATTGGTTTCGGCTGCTTCGAAGAAGAGATTTCTCTAAGTGACGAATCATTTTCTCCCTCTTATCAGATTCCATTCACTTGCATTCAATTCCCACTCTACGAACATCTCAAAAGACAAATCTCGACTTCGACCTATTTCGGACATGAACCGATTTCCTCTACTCTTGATTCTTTGAGATCTTCGAGCTTGATAGAAAAGGAGAGAAGAAGGAAAGTGAGAGAATTACCAACTTGGCAAGCTGGTTTGGCTGGAAGCGTAGCTGGTGCTGTAGCTGCTGGACTGACTACTCCTTTGGACGTAGTCAAGACTAGAATCATGTTGGAGAGGGTGAGTGACAGCAAAAGAAGCGGCTTCTGTTTGTCGTTTGGAAATCGAGAAGTAGCAAGTTTTGCTGATTAGATTTCTTCTGTCACCACTTCTTCCGTTCCATTAGCGGACTGTATCACCAGATCCGATAGCAAATCCAACAGAAGCTGCTACCAAAACAACATCATCATCATCAACAACAACGACTCTCAAGGAATCGATAGCCAGACCTAAAGGAGTCAATCATCGAATGGTTCCAACTCTACTTCACATCATCAGAACCGAACCTCTACGGAATCTCTTCGCTGGATTCACACCTAGAACTCTATGGATCGGTTTCGGTGGGGCCGTATTTCTGGGAACTTTTGATAAAGGTGTAAAGATCCTAGAGGAGGGGAGAGTTTTGTAAGAGTCGAAACAGAAGGGATTGGAAGTGTTGCAAGACTTTCCAAAGCGAAAGAGGAATCTCTTCGAAGCCTCTTGATCGAGAGATCTAAGGACTGAAGCTTGACTCATTTGCACCTTTGAAACCAGCTTCCGGATTTCAGAACTAAAAATTAGACATTGCATTCTGTCAATAGACTCAAGTCGAACCATTGTGCAATTTCCAAAGTCTCTTCACTCATGTATCACGATTCTTTTGCATTCATCTCACTTTTGGCTATTTCATCGATTTCTGCCTCTTTGAAACCTGGAGAGAATTTGCAAACGAGGAAGTCAGCGAGAGAAACTCAGAGGACGAGCGCTGCTGACTTGACTTACAGGCCTCCAAACGAAACCTTCGGATGTCGATAGAGTATCCAGAGTACTCGAATACCTTTCCTGTCAAAATGCCGAGCTCTAAGATTGATGATCAGAGAAGCGTTGAAAGAACCTCAGATCGAGAACGATAGAGAGAAGTTATATTTCTTCACCTTCGTTGTTGCCTTCGTACCACTCACTCTTCGATCATGCCACTCTCGAACGAGATCAAAGAACTTCATTTGGTAGATACTGAAAACCAAAAAGTGGCTTCCTTAGATTCCATTCCAGAAGATGTTGCTCTAGTCATAGCAAAGGTAGTCAAGGAATGGGCAACAATTCAAGGCACCTTAGAAACGAAAGAGAAGGCAGTGAAGTGAGTATCTCTAGATTGAGATTATGTGACTTCCTCTTACCATCCTGAAATCTGGATCCTAATGCTTCATTTTGTATTTCCATCGTCATTCTCATTCGTCAGGACGAGAGATTCGACTCTTAGAGCTGCATCTCTAAGTTGCAGAAGTTTGTTCGCTGCCTTTCATCCTGTTCTACTTCAAAACGTTACCTTGACCAAATCGAACCTCTTTGAATTTCATACTCTGCTAATCGGAAGTTCTGCTGCGGAGCAAGTCCAATCAGTCTACTTCAAGGCAACGTCATATAAGGAGAATGTTCCAACCAACGTCTCGCAAACTGTCTCGACCTCAAACCTTCAATCTCAACCAAGCTCGGAAGCCGAATTCATCAGAGGCCAAATTCGTACAGTTCTGAACAAAATCTATGGGAAACTTACAGGCGTTCAAACTTTGATTCTTCAAACTTCAGATTTCATCTTTGCCTTTCGTCAAAAACCTCACAGTTTCCTCGTCAATTCACTGAAGAAGCTATACATTGGGAAAGGGCAACGAACGCTATTTGGCTTTTAATCTTTGTTCCACATCTTCAAGAAGCAGCCTTATCGGTCTACATTGCCAAAAATGATTTCAAATTCCTGGTAAATGACAGTGAGAGCTTTGAAGGTCGCTCTAGAGTCGAAAAGCTTGCTCTCGGAATTAATTTCGTTTCTAGTAGCTCAAAGGTAAAAATCTGGTGGACTCGAGCAAGTGGACCCAATTCAGAACTTGGGAGAAAACCGTTAGCAGTCTCGGAATTGCTTCTTGTCACAAACAAACTCCAATCATTTGAGATTTTAGCCAACTCTGCTCTTTTTCACCACGGTGATATGGTAATGCAAGACTGTCTTCTGAGTCTTTGGAGGTCTTTTGATTCTCTTCGCCATCTACGATATCTCTATCTACCAGGCTACTCAAGTCAACCGATGCCAAATCTTATTTTGAACTTCGAGGCGATGAGAATCCTTACAATAGATGGTATTGGTTTGGTCGTTCTAGAAGTTACACCTGATTTAGCACTCCCCCCAAGTCTGCAAATTATCTCATCACTTTGTTACATTGGAGGTGACTTTAGAGAAGAAAAGTCATTAGCTCAAGTGATCAAATCGAGAATCTCGTCTTTACCAGAGTTGAAAGAGGTGGTCGTTCCAAGTGCCCCTCTTTTGGATAATGGGGAATTTGCTGATGTGTTAGGAAGAGAGAAATGGGCCATGAAAAGGAGAAAATTTGAGGCGGAGGATATCTTCAGAAGCGGAAAAGTGATAATGAGACTTCTGGGAGATGGGGAAGCTGGTGAGTAAGAGCAGTCCTCCTATCGAAACAGAACCACTTCAATGTTTTCCAAAGGAAAAGGGCTGAAAATGTTCAAAAATCCCGACCCGCTGATGTCCTCCCTTCTTTGCTTTTCACTTTGCCTCGATAGTCGGCGACGATTCGAAAGAAGTCTTTCTATCAGTGCAACGCTGGCTGTGGAGCTAGATGTCTTCTCTTTCGTCCTCCTTGTCCCATTCGTCACTATCAAGAAGAGGTTGAGAGGTGAAAGAAAGCTGTAGGTAGGGATTAAAGAGAATAGAAGATGTGAAGAGAAGGAGGTGTGGTCGTGAGAAGGCCGTGGAAGGAGCTTGGTTTTTGTTCTGGCTCGAACTTGTCTGTCGAATGATTTTCCCCTCTTGTATCAAAAGATGAGAATGAGCTGAACGGAGGAAAGCGAACAGTCTGACTCGAGTCGACAGAGAGGATAACTTTATCGATCAAGCCTCTTGTTCTCGAACCACTCCATCCCAATCCGATCCATCCATCTCTCATCCTCTCTTGCATTCAAGATGGAGATGGAAGCCACTTACGTAGAATTGTGTTTCCATTCCATCCACCAAGAAGCTATTCAGCCAGAGAGTATTGAAACTCCAATCATCATCAAAGCCATTGATCCACGTAAACCAGCAGCTAGAATCATCAAATCGGCTCTAATGTCTATGAATCTCAATCCAAACGATGCCAATCTTTATCAACTATTCAAATGCAATTGTGAGGGAGTAGGACAATCATCAAAGGAGGATCTGATTGATGGCAAAGTGCTGGTAGCAAATCAAGGTTGGGATAAACCTCATCAGAGATTACTATTGAAAAGAATCAGTGCAGTAGATGGTGAGTAGAGTGGACGGGATGATGAGATCGTATATTATACGCATGATTCGAGTGAATGTATGCCCTCAATTATCAACACTATTTGCACAATGGTCGATGGAATGATCAGTGGAGTCTTTGATCAGACCTCCTTCCACTTCTCATCTACCCACATTCTCATTCTATGCTTCTTCTCATCCATCTTTCTCTTCCTTTCAGATTCCACGTCTCCCGTTGATCCATCTCCCGAAGTCACTGCACCTCCTCCTCCTCCAGTAGTTGCAAAACGCAAAGCCAAAGAATTGAAAGATCCCTCACCAACAGCAACAGCAGCAGCTTCGTCCTCTACCTCTTCCTCCGATCCGAAACCAGCCAGCAAATACAAGAAGAGAACCAAAAGAGAAGATAGAGTCCCACTTCAATGGAGTGAAATCTCAATCCCAGCTCAAGCCAGAGTAGATCAAATCAATTCAATCCTAGGAGGAGATCAATGGAAATCTCAACAGATAGGTGGTTTGGGTGTCATTCCTTCTAGAAATGAACATTCTTTGAATGGTTTGAGAAAGTGTGTAGAAGCTGGAACTCCTGGATTCGTAAAGGAGGATGTCAAATCGAAGAGATCTAAGAAGAAAAAGGATCCAGTCGCAAGTGGAAGTGGAAGTGGAAGTGGCAATTCAAACGGAAATGCAAATGCAAATGCAAATGCAAATGTTGGTTTGAATGGTCTTTTTCATGAAGATATTGTCGAAGCTTTGATCAGAGCTTTCGATATGAGATCTAGAAAGGAAAGAGAACTTGGTGGTGGAGCTTATTTCGAGTTGGGCGCTTCGGATTTCAATCAGGCGGCTCAGTTACTAGAGGAGAAGAAGAAGAACGGAGGTGAGTATTCGGCTGGAATCGTACAGATTATGGAAAAGTATAGAGCCTTTAGAGTTGTTTTCCCTCGAAATCGAGATCTCGCGAGGCCTCTACCTCTCACGACTGACTTTTGTCTTTCTCTCTCCTCGACAATCTTTCCCAATCCCTTTTTGACTTCAAGGAAAATGGCCTTCAACTGGAGGAATCGAGAATCGTTCAGATCTACTATCTATTCAAAATCCAAAAGATCGATTCCCATTAAAGGATTCAGGACTAGATGGTAGATATTTGATCGGATGTAGATCAATCTGTTTATTATGGAAGAATGACAAATGGTTGAGTCAAGCTCCATTTCCAGGAATGAAACCAATCAGTATGAGAAGTTCAGACACTTTGGTACCTCTGAGACAAATGGCTATCCTAACTCAAGTCAAAGATGGAGAAGAAATCCCAGATGGTTATCCAGATAGAATCTTGAAGGTTCTGAGAGAAGCTATTGAATTTGGAAAGAAAAACCCTTTGGCTAGTCGTGGAGGGACGTCACCGGTTGGCTGGAGCATGAACAGAAGCGTTCCTTATGCTTATATTTTATTGAAGAAGGAAATGGGAGTCACTGATTGGATTCCTGCGAATCCTTTCAATAAACATGGTGCTACTATTAGAGCTTCTAGAGCTAAGGAATTGAAGGAACAGGAATCGCAAACCGAGGTTGGGAAAGGCAAAGGAAAAGAGAAAGAGAAAGAGAAAGAGGTTGGAGAAGAAGAGCAAGTTCAAGTTGATCAAATTGAAGATAGAGTTGGAGATGCAAGTAGAGATGAAAGTAGAAATGAGATGATGGACTACTTAGACTTTATGGAAAGTTCAACTTCAAATGAAACAATGTTTCAGCAAGAAAATGCAACAATGTTTCAACCAGAAATCTCAAAGAAGGAACCAAAAGTAAAGAAGACCTCGAGATACTCAAAGAAGTCGGAAGAGGTTGAGAGCGAAGAAGAATCAATGGCTGCCAAAGAGGCTGTTCGCTTGGCTAGAGAGAAAAGATCAGCTGCAAGAGGCGAAAGGTTCAATTCGTAAACAGGTGAGTTGAAGTCTGGTCTTTTCCGCATTCAACTACCTCAATCTTCATCCCTTCTTGTATCACTCATTCCGACCTTTCTTCCAAATCTCTACTCGTTCTCACTTGTTTTCAGACTTCGTTCTTGGATCGAAATGTTCTCTCGCTGTTGTCAATCCGTTTCAAGTTTCCGTTCTTATTTCTTTCCGCTTTCCTCGCTTCTACCGTTGAAACAAACATTCTTCTCTCTCTCTGTTTTATCCAATTCTCAAGCTGGTCTTTTGTACAACAATCATTCCTCTCTGTACCGTTTATTCATCGTCCACAGAAATTCCACTTTCACTGTTGCGAAGAACAAATTCAAGTAAATTGAAAAATACATTTATTCATGTAACGTTAGTACAGTAATTACAAAGTTAACTTCTTCTTTCGACTATCTTGTGAAAAGGATGTTCGTAGTTCTAAGCGACAGAAGTGCCAGTTCCATTATCTTCTGCAGCTTCTTGAGCTCTTTGATAGGCCTCTCTGATATCTTTACGAACTCGTCTTGCAGCTAGGAGAATGGAGGAAACATAGAGACCAAGTGAAATAGAAAGCGAGTCAGCAAATCTCGTTCCGTCGGCTACAAAGTTACAGTTCGTTGAGCTTGGGTGATACTCACAAGAGTTCTCTCTGGGAGTCAGCATCTTCTGATCTTGTTCTTCGTCTTCGAACATGAAGCGAAGATTTCTAGTCGGTAGCCAGACCCTGCGAGCGACAACGAAACGGGAAGCAGTGAGAAAGACGAGGAGGATAAGTCATGAATGAAGCATGAAAGCAGGAAGATCGAGATGGATTGAGGGCCTTGATGTCGAACTCACCAAGATCTCTGATTGTCGAAGAATCTGACCAGATGATGAACGACATCATCGGCAGATTCAGGACAAGAGTTGAGGACGTTTGAAGGGATCTTATCGACATTGTTCTCGTCGTAAGTCTCCGCTGGGAACCAAGGATAACCTTGTTTGATTGGAGATCAGATGAAGAAAAGCGAGGGAAGAAGATCAGTAACAGAAGAACGAAAGAAACGGTCATTAATGATTGTTCAGAACTCACCAGTCATCTTTGCCCAGACCAGAGTACCTTGTTCAGAGAAGTCTTCAGGTTCTCCTTGAATGCTAAGGACCTTTGAGGGTTTGGGAGGAATCTTGACCTTGCCTCGATCGGCAGGATTGTCATCTTCCGCATCGTCGTCGACCTTCTTAGGTTTTGGTTGCTGACTTCTGCTGTTCGAAGCTGCTGAAGAAAAGGTACTGTAGTCGAGTTGAGTCGTTGAACTCTGACCGCCAGATTGAAGAGTTGATCTTGGTCTTGTGCTAGTTCCGGCAAGTGTAGAGGAAGAAGTACCAGATTTCGAAGTCGAACCTCCTCCCCTCTCTCTTTCTTTTTTCTGCTTTTCTCTACGAGCTCGATCTCTTTCTCTACGTCTAGCCAATTGAGCTTGATGCTTGGCTTCAGCTTTGGCACTTTCGCTCAGTTCGGCATTTTGATTTGCCCTTTGAACCTTACGAAGACGATCTCTCTCTCGACGAACGGCTAGCTTGCGTCGATGAGCTTCTTCTGGAGATTCATTTTCCATTCTACCATCGTCTTCTCCGTCGCCTACTACTGATTCATCATCATCTTCTTCCTCTTCTTCCGTTTCGTCTCCATCTTTGTCCTCCGATTGATCTTCTTCAGACGAGCTGAGGTCAGAGAGTTCTTCGGTGAGAGGAGAATCCGAAGCGTCATCGAAAGCCAAAGGATTGGAATTCGAGCGATTCAGGGTCAGGTTCGAATTGGACACATTTGAGTTCGAAAGATCCTCTTCATTCTGTTCCCTTTCTCTACGTTTCTCGGCAGTTCTATTCTTTGCTCTCTCTCTAGCTTTCGCTTTCCTCCTCTCTTTTCTCTCTTCGGAAGTACCTCTGCCTCTGCTCCCTTTGGCAGGTCTCTTTGAGAACATGACTCCTCTCTCGACTGCATCTGCAGAATCGATCTTGACGAAATGACCATCCTTATTCCTAGCGAAAGGACGTTCGAAGTATTCGGTAGAGCTAGCGTCCGAGACCTCTTCTGGTTCTTCAGCAGCAGCTGCTGCAGCCTCTGAGGTTGATGATGTCTTTAGTTGCTTGGGACGAGCTTTGGAGTTGGTTGAGGTTGAAGCAGAGACAGAAGTAGAAGCACGAGCTCGTTTTCCATTGGAATTGGAAGAACCTTTCTTAGGATCGGAAGAAGCTCTCTGCTTTCCTTTGTTGGAAGCAGTGTCCGAAGATTGAGCAGCATCGGCGGCACCTTGAACGGATAGAGTAGATTTCAAACCAGAAGCTGGGGGACCGGTTGAAGTTGAAGTGAACAGAGGAGGTCTTTGAGGTGGAGGAACTCTACGTCTTGTTGAACCTTCTGGAAGAACCCAACCTTGTTCGAATCGAATGAAAGTATCCCAATTGTCCAAGTCTTCGACTTGAAGAGATTCAGGATTGGCGATTCTAGCTCTCTTCTTTCGATTGTATTCCGCTGAACTCTCAGCGTCGACTTCAGCGTCTCCTTCTCCTTCTCCATCCGCATCGTCAGCAGCTTGCTTTGCAGCCTCATGCTCAGCGTCCAGCGCTGCTTTCCTAGCTTCGTCTCTAGCTTTCTTGGCTTCGGCAGAGTCCGGATCATCATCCAGAGAAGAAGCTTTCGAAGCGAACTGACCCCGATAGCCTCTCTTCTTTCCACGATTTGTGCCTCCCTTCTTCGGACGAGAAGGAGTAGCGGTAGCCAATTCTTCCTCGGGTTGCTCTTTGTTGGGAGCTTTCTCGGCTTCGGGTTGCTGAGAAGGTTCGGCTTTCTCGATGGGAAGAGGTTCTACCTGAGGCGTCTCCTCCGGAAGATTCGTTTCCTGATTCTGACGAGAAGATCGAGTTCTGGATCTTGGAGAGGTTGGTTCAGGTGGTTCCTCCTTCTCCGTTTCTTCGACTTGGGCTGGATTCTGAGAAGTTTGAGATGGGACGGTCGCATCTTCCATAGTGACGTCAGCATCTGCTTCTTGAGGTGGTTGAAGATCGATAGCAGCTACGGATGTCTCTTCGACCTCGTCTTCGGCTGGAATCTGAGGTTGAGATTGATTCTGAGCATTGCTGCTGGTATCGACCTCTTTCGCAGCTCCAGACCGAGTGCGAAGACGTCTAGATAACTCTGGAGATGGAGAAGCTCGAGGTTGCTCTACCGCTGATTCCTTCTCCTGCTTCGATGTTTCTTGTTCGGACGTCTCTTGAAGCGAATTGAGAAGAAGCTCTTGATCTGGCTCCACCAATTGCTTTGAAGGTTCGTTTTTATTTTGATTCTGATCCAGATCCATTGCATCGACGTCTTCTTGATGTTCTGGAGCCTCTTCCTTTTCCAATCCTTCGTTGACTTGAGAGACGTCGTAGTCACTATTTGCCTCTTCCCCCTCTTCTTCTCCAGCACCGGATTTCTGAGAGTTGGGATTCTTTCTAGAGTTCCTCGAACGATCTCTTGGTTTGGTCCATCTAGTACCGCCTCTTTTCTTCTTTCTATTTCCACCTTTCCAACCAGTCTTGGAATCAGCATCGTCAGAAGAAGTCATTGGAGCAGCGCTAATGATAGGTAAAGTTCTCTTGTTGGCCGAAAGTCTATGCCAAACCTTGACCCAATCTTCCAAACTCGTCACCGGCTCGTTTCCAACGTCTTCATCGTCACAAGCTTCCATCAACTCTCTCAATTCTTGATCTTCGTAATTCTTGATCTCTAGAAGTAAAGCATTACTCGGTTCGACTTCAGAGATTTGGAACTCTTCTTGAGGGTCTAAAGCTTCGTCGACTGCATCTACTGAATCTCCATGGGCTTGTTTCAATTCGTCCAATTCGGCTAGGACTGGTTCAGCAGATGCTTGAATCTTCAAAGCTGCACGATGATAAGCAGTGTCTGGAGTGTTGTAGGTGAGAGCATTCTTGAAGACTAGTCTGACGTCGGCTTGGAAAGCAGAGATAGATTCGTAGTGGTAGAGAGTGTCTAGACGAGCGAGAATCGTTTCCCAATCCATAGGTTCAGTTATGACCTCGTAGTAATCTGGCACTTCGTCTCTTGGTACCGGTTCTAGAAAGTAGGAGTTACGATCGAAGCTGAAAAAATTCGAGAGAGAGACCCAAAGCGGGAGTGGAGATGAGAGAGATTGAAGATTAGAGATGAAAACCTTGAATGTATGCGTTCGCTCGTCGCTTTCGTTCACTCACGCTGCAATCCTTTCCAGAGCTTTCCTCATTTTCGCTGCACAAGGGAAAAGTTTACCTTGGACTAGAACGTTTCTCAGCTGCTGAGCACCTCGAAGCTTGTCCTTCTCTCTTCTACGAACGAGCTCAGTAAGCATACGGATTCGTTCGAGATCCGCACGAAGCTGCATGATGAACTAATGAGGCAACACGGAAAGGAAAGGGGAGGAGATGCTGAAGGTCAGAAACGAGATCTTTCACCAGAAATGTAAGGACTAACTCAATCGAGAGAAGCACTCACTTCTAGCTTCTTCTTCTTCTGAGCATCCGTCACTTCTTGATTCGAAGTGGTAGCAGTCCAAGGCTAATCGGAACCGGAAATGGAAAAAGACAAGAATCAAGATCAACACAAGATTCTCAAACCACAAGAAAGCATCGAGTCTTCCTCTCGAGCTCAAACTCACCTCCAAATGCAGTCGCTTGAGCAGAGGAGCTCCTCTTCTTCTCTCTCTCTTCAAACTCCAAAACCTAGCCACCTGAGCTACCAAAGGTTTCTTGTTTCTAACTTGGATCTTGGCGACATGATCGTAAACCTTGTTCAAGATATAACTAGGAACCAAGAAAGGTCTAGGTCTATAACTTTTCCTATAAGCAGCAGCAGCTTTAGATTTCTCATTGTTATTATTATTATTAGCAGCAGCATTCGATCTACTAACAAGTTTGATACCTCTCTTTCTTGGATTAGCTTTTTCCAATAAACCTAATTCATCTTTATAACCTAATTTAAGAGCCTTTTCTAATCTTTGAGCTTTAAGATCAGAAGGCAAATGTTTATGACAACAAGCTTTCAGGACTTCTTCTTCTAATTCTTCCTCCTCTTCATCATCTTCTTCTTCTAGATCATTCATATCGGTATCCACACCATTGGAGTTCTGATTGGATCCAGAAGCATTTGCAGCATAAGAAGAAGCCCCATTCCCATGAGCTCTTTGTCTTGTAGACTTCAAGAGTAAACCTGCTTTTTGAGCGCAAGTGACGTGGAATGCAGTGAAACACGATCGATTGTCGCACTGAATGCATGCCCCAGTCTTTTGTCTACAGAGATAACATTGCTATAGAGAGAAGAGAGAAAGTGCAATAGAACGTCGATCAGTCTTTGATGATCAATCCCGCAGAGTTTGAAACGATCGATCTATCTCTTTCGCTGAGATGACACTCACCAACTTCCATCTAGCCTTTGGAATCCTTTCCACGCTATCGATAGGTTCCATGTAAACGGCATTGCTGACACCAGTCTCTGGGATCCACATTGCACAAAGCAAATGAGCCCATTTCCCTTGAGAAGTCTGTTTGAAAGCTCCACCTTCGTGAGGACAAAGAATGCAAGAGACGGCTCTATCGGGAGAGACTGTACATTTTCTGCAGAGCCATTGACCTTCTGGAATGTATGGAATACCATAGCAGTCTGAGAAAAGAGAGCAGGAAGAGGTAGATGAAGAAGTGAGATTGGGTAGGACAGGTAGTTGGGGAATCGAGAATCCTATTCAATACTCACCTTGATGAACTGCCAGATTACAACCATCACAGAAGACTATCGCGTTTGAGTTCTCACATTCACCATCGTCGCAAATGGCACAATTGGTGTCTCCTTCTTCTCCAGCTCCATCTTCTTCTGCAGTGGCGGTGGTTGGATTTGGACGGCGAGGGGTGGGAAGTAGCTTCATCTGCGTAAGATAAAGTACGAGAGAAAGTTGAAAGAGAGAAGAATGGGGTCTGAGTGATGAGAAAGGCAAAAGGATAGACTAGCAGAGATCGCTCTCTTTCGACTGAACTTGACTCACGAGATCAAACCATTCCTTTTCCAATCTGTCAATGATGATCTCAAAGACTTCGTAAGAGATGTTGTCCAAGCCCACATTACGTCTGGAAGTGTTTAGGGCTTCCAACCATTCTTGATCTGTGTGATTGATGTTACAAAATGTCGATGGGAAGGGCAAGAATTGGAGATAAGAAGTCAGTGGGTGATAGACGGGAGCTTCTCTTTTCAAATGAACTGGAGAGGAAAAAGTCATCAACATGCGGAATGATCAGGTTGAAAATCCTACAAATCGAAGCTCTAAAAGAGACTCGAGAGTTCCGAAGGAGATGTAGAGAGAAGTCATCTTCAAGACTGCTGATTAGGACTGTCTGTCTGGATGTGCTTTTGAGATCCATCTCTAATCTGCAAGAGTCTCAACCTTTAACGATGAGATCCATTCTTTCAATACCTAGATTTCGGTCCATCCAAGTCAATGGAATCTCTGTCTCAAGAAGTCGAACTGAACTGCACTCTACTCACCCTGTTCATCCATATCATATTCCACCGTACCATTCCTCTCACTCTCTATGGGTTCCACGTGTCTGAGGTAATGTCTCGGCTTGTCAAAATGACTTCCATCATTGAAGCCAAAGTTAACGTTCTGTTGAGAAGTGACGCCTGCTGGGATTTGGAGTTGATCGATCTCTTGCTGAGAAATCTTCTTGAAGGAAATCTTTGGTAGAGAAGATGCTAGAGGTAACTGATTGGGTAAAGAAGTGAATGGCATGATGGGGGATTGATAAGTGGTGGGTGATAAAGAGGATTAGAGGATTGAGGATGAGCAGAGAAAGGTGGAGAGAGACAAATAGAGCCAGAAACGCAAGCGAGAGAGGGGATGGAAAGCTCTCTCTCTCTCTCTCTTTGTCTCCTCTTCTCTTTAGATTGCTGGACTGCCTTCTCTATTCTTTGTCTGGAATCGTGATTGGACGAGTTTGAGAGTTGGATCGGTTTGATGGTAGAGCAAGTAGAGCAAAGCTTCTCTCCCTTCCCTTCTCTCCTTCTCATCCGTGTCTTTCGCAATCACTTTGGAGAAAGGTGAGCAAACGAATTCCAGTCGCACAAATCACACAAACATAGACAAGATAACAAGAGATCAGATCAGATCAGATCAGATCAATCCACAAGAGGCGTCCTAATCTGTGCTTGTTAGCCACCCTTAACTCCATCTCATCTGCTCTGCTCTGCCTCGACGTCTCTTCCAATCCTCCCTCCTTTACCTCTTCTCTGACGTTGATACTATCTCCCCTACCGTGTCTATCTCTCTCTCTCATTCATCCCCCTCGAAAACAGTCTTGGATTGAGCGCAGTATAGGTGAACAATTACGTCACCTTCTTCTCTACCTTCCCTCTACCTTTCCAACCAAAAGAGACGCATCTTCTCTGAAGCTTTGACCTCCAAGATTCAGCCTCGACACGATCAGGCAAGGTCAGGTCAAGGGAGAAGAGACTTTAAAAGAATCACGTTTCTAACTCTTCCTTTATGTCATCAAGAGGGATTCATCAGCCATCAGACTTTCACCAAGACGTTTACTCTAATCATCCTCAACTTCAACATCAACCTCTAGAATTCCACCATCAAGAACAAGATCAAGAACAAGACTTGGACGCAGAAGGTTCAGTAGACAATTCTCTGCTCGCCACTCCCAGATTCGACAATCAAGGACAAGACCCATCCACCTTTCAAGATCTCCTTCAATCAGGTTCAGCTTCAAATAACGACGACGAAGAAGAAGAAGATTCATCTGCTGATTCTGAGTCTCAATCCGATTCAGAGGATCAACAAGTAATCCAAAATCAAGAAGATCAACCTAGGAATTCAGCTCTAAAGAGAATCAAGTTGAAACTCCCATCTGGTGGTGGTGCTTCTACTTCTTCTTCTTCTACTTCTCAATCCTTTCAAGATCAACACAACAATCCAATAACAATGACTAGACGTACTTCTTCTAGAAATCAGGTCTCTATCAATGGAAGTCCCGATTTCGATTCGGTCAGGACAAATGGAAATGGAAATGGAAACGGGAGTTCAGGTAGAATGACTAGAAATAGTAGTAGGAAAGTGGCCTCTTTTGAGGAACAGAATGATGATCAAGAGGAGGAATTGCAGAGTGAGGTGAGTGTTCTGTGGATCCGATGCAAAGGGATTTAATGAAGATAGAGAAGGTGAAAAGGAATTGGAAAGGAACATCTGGAATTCAAACTATATGCCTCTGTTGTCAAATTTCCAATACTTCTACCTCTTCTGGGGCTGATCGATTCTTTCACTTCTTTTGCATTCCTTTTCATCTTGTATAGGATCCGCTACTGCTTCAAGGCGACGACGATGATCAAGATGCTAAAGGGGAAGACGATGATGAAGATGAAGATGAGCAAGTAAGACCTGTTCGTCAGACTAGGTCTGGTAGAGCTGCTGCCAAATCCTACGTTGAACCTGAAGATGACGACGATGTCTTGCCTAGAGGAAAGAGGTCTTCCACGAGAGCTTCTTCTCGAGCCAAAAGCAGAGATCTTAATGACGTGAGTAGAGACAGAGCTAATGACGCTTTTCAAAGCTGCTACTTCCTTTTCCTTACGAGGATTGAGATCACAACTGACAATCTCATCTGCCCTTTTCTTTCCTGAACCTTTCTCGCAGTTCGTCGAAGATGACGACGAGGATGATCCAGAAGCAAACTTTGGTTCCTCCAGAAATCGAAAATCGAGAATCACTCGTGGAGGTCATAACAAGTTGGCTGCTCTACAGAAACGAAAGCAATCCAAACGTAGAGAAGAAGATTATCATGGAATAGACGATGGGGATGAAACTCCAGACGAAGACATTGATTTAGAAGGAAGTGAATTCGAAGAGTTAGATTCTGGAAAGAGAAAATTGAGAGAGAGAAAGAGAGTCAATTACGCTCTGATTCCAGCTCCAGGAGAACCAGAAAGAGATAGATTCGGAAAGATTAAAAGAGGGAAAACAGTTCAAGATTGGGATTTAGGATTAGGTGGATCCAACGATGAAGGAATGGGAGGAGGAAGAAAGAAACCTTTTTCATTACCTTATTCTGGTGGAAGTAATAGAGCTGGAAAAGATGCTTGGAATAGTTTACCAATGTCTATGACTGGTAGAGATTATGCTGCTGCCTTTGGTGAAGTTGCAGGAGATGATTCTTCTGATGATGATATTCCAAGAGCAAGAAGGAATGGAGTCTCTACAGGAACCTCTGGTGCTCCATCAGGTGGTGGAGGTGGTGGTGCACTTTTAGGTGGTGCTGGAAACGTAGCTGGAGCAGGTGGAGGATCTGCAGATGCTCTTGGAAGAATAAAGACTGGAGGTGATCCTTTGGCAGACGTGGATCCTTTGGGAGTAGACGCAAGAGTCACTTTCGATTCCGTCGGTGGTCTGGATGGTCATATCTCTCAATTGAAAGAAATGGTGGCTCTACCTCTTCTTTATCCGGAACTCTTTCAAAGGTTTGGTGTCACTCCTCCTAGAGGAGTCTTGTTTCATGGTCCTCCTGGAACTGGTAAGACTCTCGTGGCTAGAGCTCTGGCAAGTTCTTGCTCTCCGCCAAAGCAAGACTCAAGCGAAGGTGGAACTGGCGGAACTGCAGCCAACGGAACTACTTCTTCAACTTCCACTACCACTCCAAGTCATTCTAATCAACCAGAAACTTCTGCAAACGGAGCAGCAGCAGCTGCAGCTTCGGAGGCTACAAAAGCTACGTTGGCTGCTCCCTCAGGAGGAACCTCTTCTACTGGAGAAATCTCTTTCTTCATGCGTAAAGGAGCAGATTGTCTTTCGAAATGGGTAGGAGAAGCAGAGCGTCAACTCAGATTATTATTCGATGAAGCTAGAGCTTGTCAACCTTCAATCATTTTCTTTGATGAAATAGACGGTTTAGCTCCAGTGAGATCTGCAAAACAAGATCAAATTCATGCTTCTATCGTTTCTACTCTTTTGGCTTTGATGGATGGTTTGGATCCTAGAGGTCAAGTCGTAGTCATTGGTGCTACTAATAGACCTGACGCTATTGATCCAGCTCTCAGAAGACCTGGAAGATTTGATAGAGAATTTTACTTTCCTCTGCCTGATATGGATGCTAGAAGGAAAATTATTCAGATTAATACTAAGAAATGGGATCCTCCTTTGGAAGATTCTTTCTTGGATAGATTGGCTGAAGTGACGAAAGGCTATGGAGGTGCTGATATTCGAGTGAGTTCACAGACAAAAGGTTTTAGTCTCCACTAGAGATAGATTTCGAACGCGTACAGGCTACTGGCTGACGCTCTCTGTTCTGTTTTTTCATCTTCTTTTTCACTCGCCAGGCACTTTGTACCGAAGCGGCTTTGAGCGCGATTCAACGTCGATACCCTCAAATCTATTCTACGAATGAGCGACTGCTTCTCAATCCTGAATCCATCAATGTAGATGCCAAGGATTTCATGATGTCTGTTAGCAGTCAGTATCTCTCTGCTTCGAGGGATTACGTTTCGCTTCATGATCGAACAAAACTGACACGCTGTCATTCATATCTTCATTTCTCGTTTCTCTTCCCAGAACTTGTTCCATCCTCCGCCAGATCAACTTCTTCTCCAGCTTCTCCTTTACCAGAGCACTTCAAACCTCTACTTGGCGAAACGGTAGCGAAAGCTATCGCTGCTTTGAATCGAGTCCTTCCAGCTTCTGCAAAACGTAATGCTCTGGAAGAAGCTCTCTGGGAAGACGAGCCTTCTCATGCTTCAGCTTCTACCTCGACACTTCCGGAAGATGGTGGATTCGGTAGAGAGATGCTGCTGCAATCTTTCGAATCTCTCAGAGTCTTTAGACCTCGTCTTCTCATTCATGGAAAGCCAGGTATGGGTCAGACTTTCGTAGGATCTGCTCTTCTTCAACATCTAGAAGGCTACCATGTCCAAGCTCTGGATCTAGGTTCTCTGCTCGGAGACAGTGCTAGAACAGCCGAGGCTGCCGTCGTTCAACTCTTCCAGGAAGCCAAGAGACATAGACCGAGTATCATCTTCATTCCAGGTCTGGCTCATTGGGCTCACGCTTTGAGCGAGAGCACCAAAGCTACCGTAAAGGCTTTGTTGGATGGTCTCAGTCCTTCTGATCCAGTCCTTCTCTTGGCTGTCTCTGAGACACCTGCTTCCAAACTTCCTGCCGATGTCAGGTCTTGGTTCGGTTACGTGAGAGAGAACAGAGTCGACGTTCCTTCTCCGACAGAGGTGAGTTGGCTTGAAGTTGAAGACTTCTTATACTTGCCTTTTCGAGACTCTGACCGACTATCTTTTCTTTCTTCCCTTTCTTTCGAACAGTCTCAAAGGAGATCCTTCTTCACCGATCTGATGGAACACGCTGCCAGACCTCCAGTCGACTTCCCAGACGCTCTCCCTCGTCGTAAGAAGGTCTTGGAGAAGCTTCCTCTAGCTCCTGCAAGAGCACCCAGAGCTCCGACTTCAATCGAACTTCAAGCTCAAGAGGAAGCAGATGGTAGAACTCTGGAACATCTCAAGTACAGGTTAGGTCCTGTCTTGGGAGAGCTCAGGAAGAAGTACAGACGATTCACCAGAGACGTTTGGGAAGAATACAATCTCATAGAATTGACGAAGCAGTTCGACTTCAGAAAGGAGAAGGGAAAGGTCATTGTTACTATACGTTACGACAGACCTATCTCTGCTGTCAGGAGAAGACATTCTAGCTTGGATCGAATCGAGAGGCCGGCTGCCGAACCAGTCGCTCCTTCTTCTAGTGGAGAACTCCGTCCAGTCGTCGAGATTGAAGAGCCTTCCTCTTCAGGAGATATCACTATGCAAGATGGTGAAGGATCAAGTCAGCATCAGATGCAAATGCAAATGCAGGAGCATCAAGACAACGACGTCGAAGCTAACGGAATCTCGACACCTATCGCTCAGATTGGAGGTCTTCCAGGAGAGGAACAAGCTCCTCCTTCCAGTGCTCCTCCTAAGCTCAATGGTCAACACGCTGCTCCACTACCTCAAGCTCAAGATCAATCCGTCATCGATCTAACGAAAACGGCTGACAATGACGACGATGACTACGAATTGAGAGATCTCGTCATTCATACGATGACTCTGGACAAGATGCAGAAACGTCTCTATCACAATGGATATCTCACAGTCGCTGCCTTCAATGGTGATCTCGCAAAGATCTTGGAGAACGCTGAAGCCGCTCAAGAAGTTGACGCTGATAGACTCTTCAGAGCTAGGCAGATGCAGAATCTAGCTTCCATCATGATCGATCAGTACGTCGACACTGCATTCAGAGTTGAATGTGAAAGAATGGCTTCTAGACAAGAGGCTAGAGAAGCAAAGGTGAAGGAAGTGGAAGATCAAGCAAAGGCCAAAGCAAATGCCTCTGCTTCTGCAACTCTCAACAATGGAGCTCCAAGACAAAGCGCTAGAGTTCAAGGAAAGGATCCAGAATTCAAACAACCTACCAATATTGGCGCTTTGGAAAGGAAACGATCTAGAAGAGGAAGTAGCGAACCCAAAGATTCGGAAACCAACAAGAGGACAAGAGTCGAAGGTCCTCACAAGCCTTCCCCTCTCGGATTGAATGCTCCGATCCTACCTGGTAGAGCTGGTTCTCCTTCTCCTTCTCAAAATCAACAATTAGGAAACGTCGCTCCTCAAACTACTGGACCTGCTCCTGGCAATCAACAAGGTGATTCTCAATCTCAAGATCAAGTAGTCGCTCAAGTCGATGACATGCAAGTAGACAATCTTCTCAATCCCTCAACTTCAACGAACGCCAATGGTCATCATCATCATAATCAACAACCTCCTTCTCAATTAGATTCTGTAGCTCCAGAGATAGCGGTTCGTTCTGGAACTGAAACTCCAGCTAAAGAATCGACTCCTCCTCCACCACCACCTCCATTCGTCATCGATCAATCTCAATTAGCAAAGCTTCAATCTCACATTCTAGAGAAGACGGCCTCTTTCAATACGGAACAGTTGGAACAATTCAGAGCGACTTGTTTCGCTGCTGTTTGGAGAAGAAGATCGGAATACAATAGAAAGGCTCTTTTGGAAGAGATGTGGGAGATAACGGATGATATCTCTTGTGCAGTCGAGGATGAAAGAAGAGAGCTGGAAGAAATGGAAGGAGAGAATGGATATTGAAGGAAGGATCATTCTAGAGGAGACGTGAGAATAATCCAACTTTCTACAATCACGAAATACAATTCATTTCCCAAATCCTCATTCACGAATGGTCAAAGTCATTGCTGCTTTACCACCCCACTTTTGTAGTCACAACTTCACTCAAAAGTCTTTGTCCTTTGTCCGTTGCTCTTCCCATCGTTGATTTTACTTTAGAAACCAAGCAAAGGAATCCAAATCGTTTACTGCACTCCTTTTTTCGCTCGAGGTGCCACTTTTGATCTGATGCATGCATTGTGTGAAATGAATAGTACAGGGGAAGGAAAGTGTACAAAGGTTGTTAAGACAAGGACAGCTTGATGGACTGAACGACAAAGTGGCTTTTCTTCGATCATCGATTCCAAGCCAAAATCTGCAAAGCGGCTTCTCTGACGTCTTCATTGCAATTCATTCCCAAGACCTCCAATTCCCAAGCCACTTCCCCACTAGCCAAAGGTCTAGAACTCTCTACATCATCAGAAGTATGATCGAATTTCCCATCTTTGGCTCTATCCTCTGTATCCAACAAAGCTTCCAACTTGGAATCTCTACCCAATAAAGTCTTGATCATTCCTAAACTTCTCAAGGTAGTCTTAGGTGGCCAATGTAAAGAACAAGTGAGAAGTTTCTTGATAAAAGAAGCCGATCTCTCTGAAGGAATGGTTGAAGCTTTAGGTCTCAAAAGACATAAATCCAAAGCTCTAAATAGTAAATCTGCCAAAGTCGAAAGATGTGCAATAGCTCCTCCTTTGACCAACTTGTTTGAAAGAACAGTAGAAGAAGCAATTGGGATATCCTCGATGTTTGGATTCAAACTTAATGGAAGAAGAATAGAATAAAGATGAGAGACGAAATCTGATAAATCAATGTTTAAAGCTTCTCCTTGACCTGAAAGTAATTCGAAAGCAGTGACTAGACATAATAGAGCTTCTCTCGTTCCTCTCTCCGCTTGAGTCGGATTCGATTGATCTGAAGCTTGACTGATCAAATCACCACTTTGATCCGAAGGTTTGGATCCTTCTCTTCCGATGTCTGTAGAAGTCATCGATTCTCTTGCATTGTTGATGTGTACTCTCAGTACTGAAAGAAGATCTCGGAAGAAGTCTACGTTGACTCTATGAGCAAATCTGGCTAGACCTTCGAGAGCGGAACCTAACATCGAACCTGGAACTGAAGGAGACTTCAGAATCGAGAAGTAAAGAACAAAGAGAAGCTTGAGAGTTTCGGTTTGCTGTTGAAAGGAAAAGAGGGAGGGATAGTGTAAAGTAAGAGTCAGTGAAAGGAGATTCTGTCTCGAGCTAGTGTATCAAAGGTCGACTATAAGCGTCATCGGTCTTCGCGAAACTCACGTTCTTTTCTCTCTCTTCGACGTCAATCTCAGCCTCAGCTTCCTTCATTTCCTTTTCAATCTCTTTGACTTCTCTCATCTTCTTGACCATTTTCTTACTCAAATGTTTTCCCAAACCTTTTCTAATGTCTTTAGGTTTAGCTTTATCTTTACCTTCTTGAACCCCACCATCTTCTCTCTTTCTATTCTTACCAAATTTACCTCCTTCTGCTTGATTTGTTGAAGCTCTCTTCTCTCCCAATTCGTCTCTCAATCTCAAATGAAGTAAGATGTCTAAAACTTTGCTATTAATCTTGTAACCTCTTTCCTTGATCATTCTATGCAATAATCTGACTATCTCTAAAGAGACATCGCCTAATCTATCGGATCTGAGAACCTCTATTAATGAAATTGAACACTTTTCTGAATCTGAATCCCATGACTTTTTCGAAAGCTTGGATACTATACACTTGATGATGTTTGTTCTGAAATTGAAATGAGGTGCTCTTGCGAGTAGAGTGCAGAGGCAGTGAAGAGCTACTGGGGAGATTTGATTTCGATCTGTAGGAACGAGAATGGATAGAATGGAGAGAGATCAGCAAGAGAAAAAAACAACACGTCGCTCTTTTCCAGCGATCCATCCGCTACTCACCTCTCAAGATGCCTTCGCAAAGCTCCAGAAATTCCTGATAAATCTTTACCAAACCTTGTTCCCATTCTCTTCTTCTCATCAACTCTTGATTGACTTTCTCATTCTGTTCCTGATCAGTCAGCGGTCTGATTCTATAACCTGGAAGGACATCTACGAAAACAGCCAACAAACTCAACAAAGCAGCCGCTCTGATAGGTTCGTCGACTGGTAAACTTTCAGGTCCATCTCCATCTCCATCTACTTCTTTTCCTTTCCCTTTAGCTTTTACCTTGGATTTCTTTCCATCAGATCCCAACTTTTCCTCTTCTTGAACTATAGGTCTATCGATCTTCTCTCCAGCGAAGACACTCAATCTTCTCAACATTCCTAAACCTACTTCTGGATCTCCKACTATATCTGTTGCCAATCTCGCAATCTGTTCTCTGGCACCTAGGATTCTCAAGGATTTCTTCTTGAGAGAAACGATTTCGAAAGGAGCTGCAAGACCGAATCGACGAGATGTTAGGATGGTGGAAGTTGGTTCTTGATGTCTGTCTTTTTGGGATACTTCTTGATCTGAATCTGAACCTGAGGAATCTTCTAGATCTTGAGCTGAAATCGGTAGATGAGTGACTCTAGAATTTGGAGCTGATGGTTCCTTGGCTTTTCCTTTGTCTTTCTTTGACAGTTTCTCTTGCTTGATCTCCTCCTCCTCATCGCCTTCTTCTTGATCTTCGACTCCTTCCATTTCATCATCTTCGTCATCATCTTCCTCGTCTCTCCAACCACCATCTACATCTCTGACAGGCAGTTTCCTCTTCTTATTAATCTCTCTCTCATTCTCTTCTTCAATCTGTTTCCTCTTGTTCAATTTCTTCATCTTCAACAGATAATCTTCTTCTCTCTTGTAATCTTTCCTTTCGTTCTCCTTTTTCCCATTCTTCTTCGATGTTGACGATGACTTGTGATCTTGTTCAGCTTCTGAATCTGGTAGACTTTYCAAAGCGTCTARRTCTGAATCTTGGAAATCTTCGGAATCGAATGAATCCTCTACTTCTATCTCTTGATCTTGATCCAGGTCTGAATCTGATAGACCTTCCATGTCGGTWGAAGCTTCYGAATCYATCTCTGAATCTTSTTCTKCTTGTTGGATCGACTTTGATGATTTRGATTTGTTCAGTTTCTTTTCTTTCAATCTTCGRGATTCTTCTTCTCTTGCTGCTTTGGTCTCTAGCTTCTTGATCTTTTCGAGTTCGGGTCTTGATCTGAAGAAGAGGAGTTAGGAAGTGGGAGAATGGTAGGAAGAAAAGGTGTGAGTTTTGAGAGAAGGATGAGGCAGTCAGGCAGGTGCAATGTAGCTCATCCTCACAGCGAAGGACTAAGCCTTCTACTCTTGATGAAGATTCAGTAGCTCAGACTGCATCTACCATTGTCAACTCCGACCAAAAGGAAGAGAGAGGCACAGAAAGAAGGTAATGTAGCTTCTCTCGAACTTGACTGTACTTTCTACCCTCGACACTCTCTCCTCCCCGCTCTGCTACCACGTCATCTCTTCTACTCACTTGCTAATCTCCTTTTCATTTATTCCCAACAAGAACTTCATCTGATTCGAAGTGGAAGGTTTCTCTTGATTCCCTTTSGACTTTTTCTTCTCTCTGTTTTCAGTTTCTTCTTCTTCTTCTTCTTCTTCTTGATCCTCTTGATCCCCCTCGTCTTCCTCACCGGATCCTACCATTTCTTCTGCATCCAGCATCTGTTGATATTCATCTTGTTCATCTTGTTCTATCTGATCGTTCGGATTCGAGATGAAAGCTGCTGGACCTCTACTTGACTTTTCCTTCTTCTTGTTTGGCTTCTCGTTGGATTTCCCGTTGCTCAATCTGTTTTCTGGATTCCCTAGATATCCCCTTCCTCTCTTTTTAGAAGATCCTGACTTTGCTTTCGCCATCCTTAAAGTGATACGATGGAATGAGGAGATCTCGATCACTCTCGAAATTTTCACCGAGCTCATATCAAGCGCCGAGGTGGGCTCTCTAGTCAGAATCTGCTTCTGTTCTTCTTCTTCCATGCTTCTGTTCCTAAATACCTCTCTCTCTCTCTCTTTGGACGCAGTTTCTGTTCCTGATTTGTAATGCTTCCAATCGCATGCATTGCAGTCAAGTTCAACGTCAGTCGACCTCGACCTCAAGCTAAGTCAGTGATGGGCAAAGGGTGAGGCTCTTCGCCATTCTTCACCGCCTTCTCCCTTGTTCTGCAGTTTCTTCAGTCTCTGCATTGGTGGTTTCAGAATCTCCAAAACGATATCATACACAAACAAAGAATACTTCCTCTTCTATGTATGGAGTAGCGAACGTGGAAAATGGAAGCTTCTTCAGACTTCGAACTTCCGTCGAAGCCGTGCCCCTTCCAACTCAGTCAACTTCGATACGCAGGCGCATGCTTCGAATGCATTTGGCGTTCTTCTAATAAAGTGAAAAGAGCGGGATGAGTTTTTGGTCTCACCTTATTAGTCCACGCGCGTCTCTAAGCCTAGACTTGGGCTTGGGTTTGGGGGACCTCTTCTCTTCGAGCTGCTGCTATTTACGTTTTGTTACTGAGTCGTTTTCGTTGAGCCATGTGGCTTTCATGCAAGGAGTCAAAACCATGAACCCAAATCAAATTGTATATAAGGAGCTCCCCTTTCTGTCCTTTTTTTCTTTCTCTCCCATCTCTCTGCTTCCCATCTTCTTCTCTCTTCTCTAACCTCTCTCGCCTCTCACTTCAAAACTCAAGATGCTCAACCGAGATCCAAACGAAGAAATCGAAGAAAAGGATACCTCTGACATTTCCTCAGAAATGGGAAATCAAACCGAGGATCCAGAAAAGGGAGATTTCTCTGAACAACATTCCATGAAGAAATCAGCAACCATGAATTCTTTAAAGTATCAAAGTAAACAACAAACAATGACTTCTATTTCCAAACCTTCGGAAAGAGAAAAACAATTGAGAAAGGAAAAGACTTTGGAAAGAACTTATTCTATTTCTGGTGGTTCAATGTCTAGACCTAGAGTTCCCGTCAGACAGAGAATGGCTGGTGAATTCAGAACTCTCAGTATCAATTTGACTGAAGGTGGATTGAATGGAAAAGGAACAAAAAAGGGAGGAAAAGTTACTAGAGGTTAGTATTGACGGCAACTCTTTTTTTTTCTCTCACTCTCATGCCGAATTTTGCCACCAACCCACCCGTTTCAAACTCATTCTTTTCGCGACGCTCCTTCTTACCTCTTTTCTGTTTTCTTCCTTTTCTTCTATCATTCTTTAGAAATCTCTGATCTAGAATGGCACAAGATCACTACCGAAGAAGCTTTGACTCGTTTGAACTCTTCTTCGACTCAAGGTCTGGATGACGATCAGATCAAGAGACGTCTTTCTCAAGATGGTCCAAACAAGATGTCTAAACCTCCGAACAGATGGGCTCAAAAGATCTTTGGTTACGTCTTTGGTGGATTCGGTTCCTTGCTTTTGGGTGCAAGTGTCGTTTGTTTCATTGCTTGGAAGCCTTTGGGAAATCCAAGTGAGTAGAACGGTACTCGTAGGTGGTCGACAGCAAGAGAAGAGATCTTGTTTGACTCATCCTCTTGCTTTCTGCCTCTATTCCATCTGCTTTCTAACTTTTCAGACCCTCAAGTTTCTAACTTGGCTTTGGCTCTCGTTCTTGCAAGTACTTGGGAGAGTCAAAGAGGATTCTAGAGCTGTACGGTACTCGTCGTCTCGCCACTGTCTCTGACTTGCTCTTCTATATCTCCCAACTTATCTCCAATCTACCACTCTCTCACAGCTCGCCGTCGTTCTTTTCCAAGCTTTCTTCAATGCCTACCAAGACTTTTCTACTTCCAGAGTCATGGAATCCGTAGGAAACATGTTGCCTCAAGAAGTTCTCGTAATCAGAAACTCAGTTCAAGTCACCATTCCATCCACTCAAGTCGTTCGTGGAGACATCGTAGTTCTAGCAATGGGTCAAAAGATGGCAGCTGATATGAGAGTTCTATCGTTGGAAGGAGATTTGAAGTTCGATAGATCCGTTTTGACTGGTGAATCTGATGCGATTAACGGTACTGTCGACAAGACTGATGACAACTACTTGGAAACTAGAAACGTAATCATGGCTGGAACTCATTGTGTTAGTGGATCTGGTTTGGCCATCGTTACTACTACTGGTGATAGAACTGTCTTTGGAAGATTGGCAAAGGTTTCTTCAGCTCCCAAAGCTGGCAAGACTACTCTTCAAAAGGAAATCTTCTTGTTCGTCGCTATCATTTCTTCTTTGGCTGCTACTTTGGTCGTCATCTGTGCTATCATTTGGGCAGCTTATTTGCATCCAAAACACCCGGAATTCATGAGCGTCTCTGCTCTTCTAGTCAACGTGAGTTATCRAGTGGTTCGTTGGAAAGMARCTTTCKYATTCGGAGCTCACAACTGACCTTCTTCACCTCTTTAATTCTCTTATCTTCCTCGCTTTTTGTCCCCTAGTTGGTATCCATCGCCGTCGCTTTCATTCCAGAAGGTCTTCCAATCGCCGTCACTCTTTCTTTGACCGTCATCGCCAATAAGATGAGGTGAGTAGACTTTTCTTTGGAGTTCTCTATTTCTCGAATCACTTCTGACTTTCATTCGTCTTCCTTCTTACCTTCACCTCCACAGAAAAGTCAAGGTCCTAGCCAGATCGTTGGCCGTCGTCGAGACTCTTGGTTGTGTCAACGTCGTCTGTTCAGACAAGACCGGAACTCTTACTGCCAACAAGATGTTCGCTCAAACTCTCGGAATCTTTGGCTTCACTTCCACTCCTCAAGACGCTCTCAAGCACATCACTCTAGGTGCTCCAGTCGGAAAGTCTTTGAAGCAACTTCAATTCGTAGCTGCCGTCTGTAACGCTGCCTCTTTCGACAAGGCAGACAGCGAACTTCCATTGAACCAACGTAGAATTCATGGAGATGCAACCGACAGCGCTGTTCTTAGAGTAGCAGAAGAGATTCATGGTTTGGAGAAAGCCAACGAAGGCTGGGAGAAGAAGTATCAGTTATCTTTCAACTCGAAGGTGAGTAGCTCGAATCTCGTTTTGGTGTTTCAACTTGAGGTCGTAAGCTTCGGACCGAGACTGACCTCGACCTTCAATCTCTGTCTTTGACTCCTTCAGAACAAGTTCATGCTCAAGATCGTTCAAAACACCCACGCTTCGAAATTGGAAGGCTCTCTCTCTGACTCTGAAATCGCAAACTTCTCTGCCAACGATGCCATTCTCTTGTCGAAAGGAGCTCCAGACATTCTTTTGGAAAGATGTACCTCGATCTTGGATGCTTCCAGTGAAGTAGTCAAACTCACCGACGAACGTAGAGCTCAATTCTCTGCACTTCAACGTGAATGGGCTGCTCAAGGTCAACGTGTCTTACTACTCTGTCGTAAAGTCGTTCCTTCAGCTTCCACTCGTCTCAACCTAGACACTATCACCGACATTCAGGCTATTGAACTCAACACTGGTCTTACTGCTGTCGGATTGATTGGAATCGTTGATCCTCCCCGTCAAGACACTTTACCAACTGTTCAAACTGTCAGAGGAGCTGGAGCTAGATTCTTCATGGTTACCGGTGACTTCGAATTGACCGCCGTTGCAGTGAGTAGAACGCAGATAAGAAGTCTTGTTTGTAACGAACCATTCGCGACCTTTCGCTGACCTCTTCTCTCTTTTCTTTACTTTTCACTTCTAGATTGCTCGTCAATGTGGTATCATCACTGCTTCAAAGGTTCATGGATTCTCAGACCTTCAATCGATCAATCTTCCAGCCTACGACGTCTACGCTGACAACGATGCCAAGGAGAAATACGCTCTTTCTCTTTCTGGAAAGGACATCATGAGAATGGAGGTCGCTGATTGGCAAGTCGCTACTCGTTTCGATGAGATCTGCTTCTCTCGTACTTCTCCGGATCAAAAACTTCGTATCGTCAAGGAATTCCAAGCTAGGGAAGGAGTGGTAGCCATGTGGGTGTTTCGATCTGTCACGAACCTGTTTAGAACTTGCTTCTGACTTCTCAACTCTACCTCGTTTCATCTCTCACACAGGACTGGAGACGGTGTCAACGATGCTCCTTCTCTCAAACAAGCAGACGTCGGAATCGCCATGGGATCTGGTAGTGAAGTTGCAATGGAAGCTTCGGATCTAGTYCTTCTAGGRGACTTYTCTTCCATCGTYGACGCTCTTCTACTCGGTAGACTYTGCTTCGCCAATCTTCAAAAGACYTGTCTCTACCTCTTACCAGCCGGATCCTTCGCTGAACTATGGGCAGTTCTACTATCTTTCTTCTTCGGTTTACCTCAAGCTCTTTCCAACCTTCAAATGATCTTCATCTGTTGTTTGACCGATCTCATTCCATCTTTGGCTTTGACTCAAGAAAAGGCAGAAGCTGATCTATTGAAACGTAARCCAAGAAACGTCAAGAAGGATCACATTATCTCTTGGAGACTCTTGACCCATGCTTATCTTCTAGTCGGAGTCCCAGTCACTCTCTGTGCTGCTTCTTTGGCTTTCTGGCATATGCAACGTAAAGGTATTCCATTCTCMAACATGTGGCTCAARTACGGTGGTGGATCTATTCAAAGTACYAATSCARACTACTTCAAYGARATTCTTTACCARGCAAATGCCATCTACTTCTTCACTCTGGTCCTCATGCAATGGGCCAACTTACTCTCGATTCGTACTAGAACTCTATCGATCTTCCAACAAGCACCTTTGGGAAACTCGRAGACTTCCAACTGGACTTTGTTCCCAGCAATGGCTTCTTCTCTCGTCATCGCTGTCTTCTTGAGCTAGTAAGTGTTTCTCGTTTTCGACTTGAGCTCACCTACAGAGATCGATCGCTTTTCTGACCCTCACTTCTCAACCCCTATCTTTTCTTTTCTCTTCTCTCAGTATCCCTGCTCTTCAAAAGGTCTTCTTGACTCGTGGAGTTCCAGTCGAAAACTACTTCATTCCAATGGCTTTGGGAGTCGGAATGTTGCTCTTGGACGAAAGCAGAAAGTATCTCGTTAGAACTTTCCCAAGAGGTTTCGTCGCTAAGGTCTCTTGGTAAATCAAGATTACCATGTACAATACTTGCTTCCTTTTCTGTTTGTCTACTGTTTCCTTTTCCACCATAGAACTTCCTTCGTCTTCTATTCAATTCTCACGATCTCAACCTAACGACCCCCATTTCACCTTACTTCACGACTTCACGCTTCACTCCACGTAAATACATGGGTTGAAAGAATTCTATCGTAATTCTTCATTTGACTTTACTGTTTGATGAGACTGCTTGTCCAGTCCAGATCGAGATCAGAAGTCGAGACTTCTAGAGGACGACGAACGCCTTCTGTCGATGGAAGAGTGATTGAGCGAAAGCACAGAAAACTACTGACAGGTAGCTTCTTTCAAGGATCACGATAGTCTCGCCAATTCTAGTCAGTCTCTGTGACTCTATGAGACTCTCAAACTCGAAATTGCGGAGGTGTTTTTTACAGGCGGTGTTGCCTTACACTTCACCTTGTTCAGCTTAGAAGAAAAACGATAAAGTGTCTATCTTACCCACAAGAAAATCTATCGCCTTCCAAGAGAAGCATCTCTTTTGAAAAGGTTCCATCCGCTTTTCCATCTCGAAGTCCCCGATTTAGTAGCTACAGGTGGAAAAGAGCTCTTGATGGGCTGGTATGGTCGAGATGAAAGCTTGGTAGGGATCGAGGTGGAACGATAGGTGGAAGTGAGTTTAGCTTTTKGCGTGGACAGTGGCGAGACTCTACCGATCGAAACCTTTGTTGGGATAGCTTGAGAGTACCTAGACACTGAAAGAGTAGCGTGAAGCTGGTTCTGATCGGGACCGGTGTTAAATGATTGATGGACGATAGGCGTTTTGACGATGGTATTGACGGAAGTCGATGCAAGAGTAGGCTGGAGTTGAGGGCTCACGGAAATGCTGGGATTCAACAAAGAAGAACTAGGTCTCAAATTGAGAGTTTGAGCTCTATTGAGAGTGTTGATTGGATCCAAAGTATCGACTTGGTTGAAGGTGTTGACAAGCGTTTGCGCGGCTTCAGGGTTGAGAAGACTGGGCGTTGGAAGAACATTGATGGAAGAATCATCAAGAGAAGATTCCGAAGCACCAGATTCTGAAAGAGTTGAACCGGTATTTGAAGTCAGAGGGAGCACCTCAGAATGATTGCTAGGACTTGAATCACCTCCCAAGGTGCAGGAGAGGGTTGTCTCATTGACGCCTCTTGGTCTGACGCAAGAAGGCGACGAGTCCTCCATCTGAAAATCTCCCAGAACGAGTAGATTTGAGTTGCTCAAGCTAGTCGGGATCTGACCGTAACCCAATAGCTCCTCCACCTCGAATTGATCTGACATGTCTTCACCTTCATCATCTGCTGGCGGCTCAGGATGGTATTCTTGAAGGTATTCTTGGAACATTCCATTATTTAAGCTACCAACAGAGTTGTAGTCTCTGTAATAAGAGTTCAGAAGTTTCGGGTCGTACGTGATCCATTGAGCGGCAGAAGGAAGGATACGTTTGATCCTTGTAGTTGAAGGCCTAGTTGAGGCTGCATTGAAGACCTTTGTCAAGTAATCAACTTGAGCAGCGGGATCCGACAAGATTGTTCGATCCTTGTAGGAGCTGCCAGAGATCCTATTCAGGAATTTGAAAAGACTCTTTGCTACTTGCACTTGCCTACTCCCTATCTCGTTGTAATAAAGGGCCAACCCAGAGTAGACCTGGGGGATCGGATGACTTTTGAGAACTGGCAAAGTAATTTTGGAATATCTTGTCCCAACTTTAGCAGCTGCTACCATGGTCGTGATTACTTTTCCTTTGTAATTGTTCACTGGCGTCGTCGGAGTGTGGAAAAAAAGCTGTTCAGAACATGGAACAGGCTAGGAGCATTTCGACATCTAGAATACTGACGTTTGGAATCGAGATTGTAGAGATTTAAATCGCCATTGATCAGATTCAAGAATTCAGACTTCAGAGAAGAGTCTTTTTGCAGTCGTTTGCATGCTCGGTCTGCACCACCTGGAGATGACTCGAAGAGATACTTGACGTACTGAAGTTCCAAAACTGAAAAATGACGAAAGAAGAACATGGTATAGAAGAACAAACAAACGTAAGCTTTCGCATCATCGAAAGAGGACTGGCAAACAAAGAACGTCTCTTCGCTTTCTGACTCACCGTGATCGCACTGGATTAGAGTTGCCGGATTCTTTCCGCTAGCCGTCTTTTCTCCCCCATTAGCTTTGTTAAAAGATTGTGATATCGCTGTCTTCATCTGACCATCGGTATTGACGAAGTGGTAGTCATATTCGCTCTTGACCTGGACGACACCTGACTTCAGACTACCTGCCTTCTTGCATTTCGAAGCATAATTCGAGCTTCTGAGCTCGATTGTGTCACATACTGCAAGCGTCGCTTTTGAAGTCTCAGCAGAAGGAAGTCTTGCTTGTCTTGATTGAAGATCAACGGGTGCTCCGTTGACAGCGAAGAATGAAAGCGGGAAGACGAGAGCGGCTGGGAAGAATAAGAAAAGTCTCATRTAGGGAAGGAAGGTAGTAGARAASTTGAGAATGAAAMTKTAGAAGCTTGAGGGACTCGACCAGCGAGCTTGAAGTTTGAAGATGAAATGGAGGAAAAAGAGAAAAGAAAGAAGGGGAGGGGGATGGGGAAAGCGATGATCGATGATACGCTGAGAGCAGTCTCTTATGAATGGTCCGTTGACTCCATGAGGTTTTTGTCGTTGACGCCCGCACTGAGTCTCTTAAAAAGTACGTTTTACCTACCGAGAGACATAGAGATGAGGCGACGAGCTCTACAGAGAGTCTCTCTTTCGACGCCAGACTTGCGCCTTCTTCAGGCTTAAAATCTTCAGACATACTGCTTGGGTACTGTATAAAGCAAGTAAGATTCCGATTTCTTTCCACTTTCAAAAACGACGCCTGCTGTCGAGTCCGAGTAAGATCCTCACGTCTTTCAGAGCACGAGGTCAATCTAGTGTCGGCGTTGGTGATCAGAAGTCGAATTCTTCTCCCTTCTGCAATCGTTCTCTCATCAAACATTATCTTCTCTCCAAACGTCACTACTTTTATTCAACGTTCTACTTCAAGGATCATGTCTGAGCTGGCCAGGTTAAACGCCGAAGCTATACCTTCAGATGTTCTAGAGTGAGTGGCAGCTGAGCTTTCGTCGAGACAAGATGGATGAGATCGGGAACTCGAAGCTGAAATCAAATCCGATCCTACTCTCTCAACCAACACTTCTTATCCCTTCTTCTGCCAGTTGGATCCTGGACTGTTTCTGGACTGGGAGCGAATCAATAGATGAAATGGGGCTCACCTACCTAAAATATGATTATAGAGGAGGTGATTATTATCTACGATGGAAAACTCTGTGTTTGCTCTCTCGAACCTCACGCCTTCTTCGTAGCCTATGCTTACCGAGGATGACTGGAACTCTCTACTTTGAGACTTGCAAAACCATTGGTCAATTCTGGAAAGCCGTCCAGCTCAATCCCTCCCTCGGATCTTCCACTCACACCTGCAGCTTCCAGTTTCACTCTAGCGTCTGGCCGAGAGCTTTGACACCATCTCTAGGGATAGAAAAGATGTTTAAAGAAGGGGTCATGGAGACGGCTCTGGCAGAAGCAATGAGAAAGGATCCAAATGATAAATACACGATCAAGCAGATCAAAGACTCCTTTAGGATCGGTCCCGATGGATCAGGCTTCGACGAAAACATCACCAGCCCCGAAGAGTTCAAGCAAGCATTGCTAGATATCACTCACTCTTGGACCAGGATCAAGTCGCTTCATTGGGTCACGGGAGAGGTTCCTTTACTCACCGAGATTATCGACCATGTCGAAAGCTTGGGAACGCTTGCTTCATTGTCAATCTGTGTTGCAGCTTGTGAAGAAAGATACTATCTTTCTGATGATTTTTCGGAATCTGAGAAGTCCAAAATGTGCAGTGAGTTAGTTCTCTGGGTACAGATCTTATAGAAGACAAGCGAGGGAAGTCTACTGATCTTTCTTCGCTTTCTGCTCTGCTTCTGCATCTTTTCTAAGCTCCACTCTGGAGGTTGACACAGCAGGTTTCTCACCTTGGGATTCAAGATCTTGGCTACTCGGGATGGGGAGGTGGCTGGCCAAGGGACCTTGATGAGAGAATCCTCAATCCACAGCTAGATTTGTTGGAAGAAGCTATTCAACGTACCGGCAAACAGTTGGAATCTCTCTACTTGGATCTTGACTATCCCCAAGAGTCCCATAGTCACTCAAGGTTTCAAAATTTTGTGAGAAGAGTCTTGCCCAAAGTGTCCTGCATCTCGAATGTTCAGCTGCCAGAGTACGTTCCATCACTTCACCTTCACGCCATGCAAGCGATTCATCCAACTCTCAAGACACTGGCCATCCGAAAGCATCGCCTGGAAYTTTCAGACATCCAGGAGCTGGGAAAGAAGGCTTCGGAAGARGAGAACCATCCCCTAGCTGCCTATTCCCATCTGCTTCAAGAAGAAGGTGTCGCTGAGAGCATTGTGAAGGAGTGGAATGAGAAGTACGCTCCGTCGTAGTTCAATTGTGACCGTCTTTGTTAATTTTCATTATAGTGTTTTGGTTTTCCTTGTTGTCTTTCCACCGCTTTGAGAACACTCGTCGCCTTTGGTCTCTTGACTCTCTTCTCTCGAGCTTCTAGCTTCATTATGTGAACTCGACATGCTAATGCGAGATTTCTTGTTCCGTTCCTTGACTCTGAGTTCCGATCTTTGAACAAATGGAAGTTTTTCTTTGACAGAGTGAGAAGGCTTTGGCTATTGTGTTCGGTAGTGATGCGCCGAGGTTGAATCAAAAAGCAAACTTTTTTCGTTCATGCTTCTCCTCCTTCTACCATGACCACCACTCAGTCGACCCCGGACTGATTCTTATTCGATTCGATTTCGATTGTTCTCTTCTTCTTCAATCAAGACATACAATCCAATATCATCTCAATCAACTCAGCCATGGTCGATCCTATCAATTCTCTCCCTTTTGAAACCATCGTCGAAATCTTCTCTCAACTTTCAACTCCAGATCTCGCAATCTCCAACTCAATCTCCAGAGATTGGAGAAGAAGGCTCCTGACCGATCCTGAAATCAACAGAGTCATCGATCTCGAAGGTTTGGACGAGTGGATGGATCAAGATGCGATGATCGCTTTGATCCATCGTCTCTGTTCCAACTCGGCACCCTCTTCTAGAGGACCACTGAAGGAAATCAAACTTAATGTGAACCGTTTTTGGAAACAGTTTGAGAAATGTCTCTCTTCCACTGAGGAGAGAATTGATCTGACCTCGTTGATGAAGGCAACCGATTACAAATTCTTCGCATTGGTCTGTGCAATCTCTCTAGCGACTAAAGGCAAGCTTGGTAAGATCTCTTTCAACGTGGATCGCGGACTGGTTGGAGGTTTCGATCAAGAAGGTAATCTTGACGAATTGTTGGTCCAATCAGCTCAGATTCTACTGAGCTGTCCGCAAGATAATCGACTCAGAGAAATCTGCTTCCGTGTGCCTTTCCCAATCGAAGTGCAAGCAAGAGGAAGATTAATCCATTTCTCTGTTGAAGATTCGTCAGATGACTGCTGTTCTCACTACAATTCCATCAGTTGCAAGAGATTTCTTCAAGATCTTGTCAAGCTCACCAGTGGAGGGCTGATCAAATTGAAACTCGATACAGACTCATTTCAGGACCTAGGCTTTGAATTCGGCGAAGAGAATGAACTCGAAGAACTCTATCAAGAGATTGAGAACTCTGCAGACAGCCTGGAAGAGCTCAATCTGTCCTTTCGCTCTTCCAATCTTCCTGACCAACTCTTCAATCTGGTCAGAAGCTGTCCAAAGCTTTCTGTTCTGTCCCTTCGCTACCTTGCAGAAGCCTCTATTTTCCCTCTAGGGACAGTTAAGAGCGCTCCATCTTTCGATCTGAAGCACTTGACATTGTCAGTTTTGCACTCTTACGAAACTGAGGAAATGGATTGGCTCGCGAATTGGGTGGGACCACGTCTGGAGTCTTTCTCTCTCTCTTTTGTTGGTAGACCAGAGCTGTCTCAGTTCAAAGCAACGACTCTAACTTCAATCCTCCAGACTACTTCGTCTCTAAAACATCTCTCTCTGGGAACAATGACTCTCATCGACTCTGCCCCTTCCACCTTCAACCAACTACTTCCCAATCTTCAGTCACTCGACCTCGATCGTCTCAGCCTTTCTGGCTACCAATTCATTTCAAGCATCTCCATGCCCACGCTGAAATCCTTGGACTTTGGAGTCGCAGTTAGCTTTGGTGGCTTGGTCGAAGCTGACGACGGAGCTCAAGTGGGCCTCTGTTTCCTCGAGATCCTGAGAAAGTGCGCTTCTTCCCTCATGAAACTGAGGATCAATACTACTATGAGCATTTTTGAGTCCATGGAAGAGAACAAAGAGCTCATTCTTCTCTCGCAGCTGGAGGAGTTGGGCATCTGGAATGTGCCGTTCGGTCTGGAGTTCTTCAGTGGCTTCGCTTTTCCTCAATTGAGAAAACTCTCCATTGATAGCAATTCTGTTCCGATCGATACAATTTTCTCCCTACTGGATTCTACCTCGGTCACTCTAGAGGAAATTCGAATGCGTGGAGTAAAGATCGAGTCCTCTGAGGTCAAAGCGGAAAATAGCTTGTCGCTAATAAGATTGCAAGAGCTCTATCTAGTTGATGATTCCAACCAAGTAGTACACTTGTTCTCTAACGCTAGTTACTCAGAGCTGATTAGAGTAGACGTTCAAGACCTTTCAAATGAACTCCTTTCTTCAACTGTACTTGCAATTCTCAAATCAGGCGCTTCTTCCCTCACCACTATACGCATCAGTTTTGGCAAAGGAAAAGGCTCAAGGAAATCAGAGCCATTAGATGTGAGAGCTATCTTTCAGGCCCTCGATCACTTGTATCTGAGTGGGAACTCTTCGTTGCTACTTCGCTCTCTTTTCTCAAGTTCTTTCCCTCGACTCTCGTACCTTTGCCTACATTCCAAAGAAGTACCCCTTTATCAGACTTCCAACTTCATCAAATCTATATCAACAACTCTCAAGACTTTGATTGTGGAAATAGGAGAATTCCAAAAGGAGAAAGGAGATTTGGTTTTTAAAAGAGAAAATGAAGCACAGGTTTCCTTTCCAAAGTTGTCTGACCTGATCATAGCAGACACTCCACTACGTCTGGATTTTCTCGGAAGTCTATTCCTTAATGAAGACGAAGTACTACCTCAACTCGTAGATTCAACTCAAATTTGTGCCCGTATTAAGAATGAGCTCTCACAAATTCCTCCCAAGCTAAAGGATTATGACTTTTTGGGAGACGTTGACAAGGTTGGACATTGAAGGAGACAAGATTGAGATCAAAAATAAGATATCTAAGAACGAGAGTGAAAGGAGGAGAGGGTGCAAAGAAAGAAAAGCGATCTGTAGTTAGACATTGAGATGGAAATTTGACTCCTTCTGTTGTTCAATTACTGTTCCTTCGTTGCTCGATGAACGAAGACTCTTCTCTCTTCTCACTAAGGTGAAGTCAGAGCTCGTCCTATGATCGCCCTTCTGTGCGCTGAGGATGTTTATCCTGCTTCCAAAGCTTTCTTTAAAGTTCAGACTGATGCTCTTCTTGAATGGCGAGATAACAAAGGAAAGCTGAATGATCAAGTTGTCGAGGAAATATACAATCGCGTGAAATTTTGAATGCTTAGAAGGGCTTGAAATGATGAAAGAGAGATTCAAGCAGATCTAAAGTTCCAATTTGTCAACCTCTCTCTTTTCGTCGAGCTTCATCACATTCCAAACTTCTTCTCTTCAGCTTCTCATCCAACTCTCATCATCTCTTGAGACAAGACTCTCCATTCCCGATCTACCTCTCGTCTGGTTCTCCCGAAGCAGCTCCACCTTCCGCTCTTTCGAGACTGAAGGGTCAAGTTTGAAGAAGCTTGGATGTATTGTCACCTCTGTGGATCATGAAAAGTGATGGGAAAATCGGACGACAGTCGACGTGAGTTTTGGATGAAAACAGAATGTATCCAATAGATCAAATTCGCCAACTCTAAGTCACAGAACTCACCTGTTTTTCAGCTTGAAAGATATTTCGTCTCATAATTCCATCTCGATAACCTGCGATAGAGCTTCGCGTAGATCGACAACTTCTTCCACCAATTCTCTCAATTTTGATGAACCTAGTTCCCCCAAGACTGATTCTTTTTCGTACGCTACCTGATCAAAAAAATGAACAGAGTCTTGAGATTGACCATCTTGATACCTCCGATTTCCATTCCAGCTTCTACATTTGCTTTTCTCTGACTCAACATGGACGATAGAGTTTTAAATTTTTCCCAAGCGGACACGTCACGATGAACCACTCCAGCCATATCTATCCTCAATTCTACAAGCTCTGGACATTGAAATGCTAGCTTCAACATATCCTTGTTCACGTCCAAGCCAACCAGCCAGAGTTTTGAACATGCTGGTAGAGAGGAAAGCGTTCGAGAGTTCCGAATGATGAGAGTGGAAAGAGAAGGTAATTTCATCCACGAAGGAAAAACTAATGCAGACCGAAGGTATAAAGTGATGTCTAGAAAACTGAGATTGGGGAAGCTCAAAGTTGGAAGTTGTGGTTGTTCGCCCCTTCCAAAGGCAATTCGAAGATGTTTCAAGGTTCTCGAGGGTCGTTCTAATATTGTTCTGATACCCAAGGAGTCATAGCTGTCCTTCTCTAACACTAAAGACACCAGATTATCCAGAAGATATAAATGAGATTTCAATAATCTCTTCGAATCTGAGATCCATAAGACTCTGAGACTTGAGCCTTTGTTGTCTTCCCGATCGTCATCTCTTTCTTCCATTCGTAGCCTGAGCTTGTAATCCCAATTCGAAGGATCCATTAATCTGCATTCCACCAATGCTTGGAATTTCCAGAAGTTCTCTTCGAGCGCCGTCTTTACCCCATAGTTCCTCTTGATTTCCAGAACTCGTAGGCTATCCTTGGACTTTTGGAGAACTTCGACAAAAGGACCACTCTCCACTTCCTTAGCAACGTCGAGTGACACTCGTTTGAGGGTACTGTCCGATTTCCAATCAAAGAGTTCCAACGTTTGTAAGCCCCATCCTTGCTTTTTTGGTGGAAGAACGAGCTCTCTCCACAGAGCCCTGTTCTCATCTATGATCTGTAACCATCTTCTTTCGACTCGCATGAACGAGACCAGCTCTCTCGAGTTCAATTCTTTGAAGATTGGAAGTAGAAGGTCCGGAGAGACTTGATCCATGATTTGATGTTGGTTAAACAGTCGGAGAAGAAAGAGGTTGGAGCCGAGTCCAAAGGCTGATCACAGAGTTCTCTTGGTGGGTTGATGATCGTTTTGAATGAAGAGACTCGATGAACAGGGGGTCTTTGATTGGAAGAAGGAGGTTTGGAAATGCCCGAAGGTTTGGAGAAAGGATCGAGATAGACCGGACGAAGATTGAATGGGAATTTGAAGCTGAGGATCTCGATTGAGTGTACTTTCCTCGACAGCCTGTGTCACCTGGAAGACGGTTGAGGGGAATGGTTGATGCAGCTTGTAGAATAGGAAAGTCTGAAGAACGGAGGAGAGGAAGAGAGCGAGGATGGTGGGAAGTCGAAGATGTCCGAAACGGTTGATCTGAATGTTCTAGTATGATCTGAGTTGCTTTTGAATCTCTTGCGACTGATGAATGAATGATTTCCCAGAGAGTTTGGACGTCGTCGCGGAAGTATGAGAAAGAGAAGATGGGATGGTGAGGTGGTCAAGATGAAATCGAAATCTTCCGAAGCGAAAGGCAAGGTGAGGACAGGCGTTCGCTAAGAGGCGTTCGATGCGGTCTCTACACCTCTCTCGCGTACGTTTGCTGGTGAATCCATCGACTTCAGGCGATTAGAATTGGCGTGGAAATGAATAGAGCTGAATTACGGGGGAGGAATGAGACAACGAGGGATGAAACGCGACGGGAAAAAGGGTGCGACGGAATCTGATATTACCTTCTCTTGCTCCAACATAGGAAAGAAGACTCATGTTTTTGATGGGAGTTCGAGGCTATAGGTCATAAAACTTTAGTTCCCTAGATATACGACAGAGTTTGTGGCTTGAGGACACGTTGGTGATGCGTTTGAAATTAAGAATCAGGCGTCGTGTTTTTGAGATTTCTCGTGTCTCGAAGTTGGATTCTCTCTTTCAATTCAACCAACTCATTCATCCACTCCCTCACTTCTCACTCCAATCCAATCCACTTTCCCTTCTTCAACTAACTTCCACACACAATGTCAGGATTCGACGTTGGACGAGTGTACACTACTTCAGGAACAAGCTCCATCAACAATCAGCAAGACTCTTCCAATTCAGATTCATCCCTAGCAGCCACCGAACAATCTCTATACGACTTTGTTCAAAGGTTTAGAACTGGAAACGATTACATTTACAGGGACAGATTGAGATCCACGTTACTCAGCAAACAGAACGTATTGGATGTAAGCCTAACTCACGTTCAATTGTGGTCTGCAATCCTCGCTCAGGAATTGAGAGAGAAACCTACAGAAGTATTGCCCCTGGTGAGTAGACAGGATATTGATCATGTCATTCATCAGATGTGGGAATAGAAACGATACGCAAGATTTCAAGTCATAGGGTCAGAGAGAGAGAGAGAGCGAGAGGGTCTCATCCTTCAATCCAATCCCTTGTCCTCATCCTCATCCTCATTCCATCTCCTCTCCTCTCCTCTTGCAGTTCGAAGCGGCAGTCAAGAGATTGGCCAAGAACATTCTATACCCTGTAGTCGAAGCAGGTCAACCACGTCCAGATGTACCAGATTGTCAAGTGACTCTACGTTCAGGATCCAACCTCATCTCATTGAGAGATTTACATGCAGATTCCATTGCTCACCTCGTAAGAGTCCCAGGAATAGTCATTGGATGTTCAAACCTATCTTCAAGAGCAACAAGCTTACACATCATGTGTAGAGATTGTAGACATACCAAAATGTTACCAATCAAAGAAGGTGGTTTCTCTGGTTATAACCTACCACGTTATTGTGATGGTCCAACTCCAGAAGGTCAATCAAAACAATGCTCTACAGATCCATTCTTAGTAATTCATGAAAAGTGTAGATTTGTAGATTCTCAAAATTTGAAATTACAGGAAGCTCCAGATATGGTACCAGTGGGAGAATTACCTAGACATATGCAATTAACTGTAGATAGATCTTTATGTTCAAGAGTAGTTCCTGGAAGTAGAATCATTGCTACGGGTATTTATTCTACTTTTAATAATTCTAGAAACGCTGGGAAATCTAGTATCGCTCTTAGACAACCTTATTTGAGAGTCGTTGGATTGGAAATCGATTCGGAAGGCGCTGGTGGTAGAGGTAGTCAGAGATTATTCTCTGCTAAGGAAGAAGATGAATTTAGTAGAATGGCTAGAACTCCGGATCTTTTCGAAAAATTCTCAAAGAGTATCGCTCCTAGTATCTTTGGAAATCAAGGTGAGTTTGGATCTTGGGGAATGCTTAGAAAGTAGAAGAGAGAGAAGATGGGGAAAGTAGAGGAGAGGCAAAGAGGACAAAGTGGGCGAATCTGGAATCCTAGATGGAGAAATAGGGGAACCTTTCTTCAAAAGAAAGCCAAAGCATGGAGTAAGGCTGAAGAATGGGTAAAAGGCTGATCCAGAGGTCTTTCTTTCGAGAAGAGAGCTCTCTCTAGAATCTATCGAAGTTCCCTTCGGACCTACCTCTAACTATTCCGAATCCTTATCTTGTCTTTTTCTCCATTCTAAACAGACATCAAGAAGGCAATCACGCTCCTACTCTTTGGAGGTTCAAAGAAGGTTCTTCCAGATGGAATGCGTCTCAGAGGAGACATCAATGTCTTGCTTCTCGGAGATCCAGGAACTGCCAAATCCCAGCTGTTGAAATTCGTAGAGAAGGTGAGTGGTTTTGTCGAAAAAGCGAATCCGAGAAGAGAGGGTGTCTCTGAAGCTTTGCTCGGACGATTTTTGCTTGAGAAGTCTTGCCTGACTCTCGAATTGCCTCTAAACTCAATTCAGGTTTCTCCCATCGCTGTCTACACTTCCGGAAAAGGATCTAGTGCAGCCGGTCTTACTGCTTCGGTTCAAAGAGATAGTACTACTGTGAGTTCTTCGGGGACGAAAGTGAGAAAAGATAGAAGAACGAGTTGGAAGATTCCTCCTCTCATCACGTTTCTCTCCTTCCTCTCTTTAATATAATCTCTTTCTCCACAGCGAGAATTCTATCTCGAAGGAGGTGCCATGGTCTTGGCCGATGGAGGAGTGGTTTGTATCGATGAATTCGATAAGATGAGAGATGAAGACAGAGTCGCAATCCACGAAGCAATGGAACAACAAACCATTTCGATTGCAAAGGCAGGAATCACTACCATTCTCAACTCAAGAACTTCAGTCCTAGCAGCAGCAAATCCAGTCTTTGGTAGATATGATGACATGAAATCTCCAGGAGAAAACATTGATTTCCAAACTACGATTTTGAGTAGATTCGATATGATTTTCATAGTTAAAGATGAACATGACGAATTAAGAGATCGAACCATTGCAAAACATGTCATGAACATTCACATGAATAGAAATACTGATCAACAAACCTCAATTGGAGAAATCGATATTGATCAAATGAAGAAATATATTTCCTTTTGTAAAACCAGATGTGCTCCTAGATTATCTCCTGAAGCTTCTGAAAAATTATCAAGTCATTTCGTCAGTTTAAGGAAACAAGTAGCTCAAGTTGAAAAGGATAATGATGAGAGAAGTTCAATTCCAATCACTGTTAGACAATTGGAAGCCATCATTAGAATGTCTGAAGCTTTGGCAAAAGTCACTTTATCAACTACTGTTAGAGAAGATCATGTTGATGAAGCTATTAGATTGTTTAAGTTCTCTACTATGGACGCTGTTCAAGCTGGAAATGTGGAAGGAATGACTAGAGGAGAATTACAGGAAGAAGTTCAGAAATTGGAAAGAGAAATTAGAAGAAGATTACCGATTGGTTGGAGTACTTCTTATGCTAAATTGAGAGGAGAATTCGTTGATAAGGAAGGTTACACTGCTGTGAGTAGATTTGAGAGGATCGCTTCAAGGTAGAAATGTAGAGGGGAGAGAGCTTGCCAAACTGACCCAATTTTCGTTCTCGTTCCTTTTCTCTTCTACAGCATGCTCTAGAGAGAACTCTCTTTATTCTCGAGAAACGAGACGTACTCCGATTCTCGAATCAAAGGAAAGCAGTCACTCGTACTGGAGTATGATTGACTCGACTCGAAAGTCTTTTCCTTCTCCGTAAGATGTCATTTCTCATAGTCTCCTATAGTCGGATTTCTATCTCGTGTTTCTCTCTTTATTCTCTTTCCAACTTTTCTCTGTCCTTGTCACTTTCTCGTTGCTCTGTATAGTATCTATTTTGTGTTCTTCTTTGAAGTTTATGACTTGTATCTCGATGCTTTAGAAGGTCATGCTCCTCGAAAGCGAAAGCGACTTCGATAGACTTCTGTCGACTGAGCGATCTGATTTTCGAAGAATCAAAGTGAAGTCTTAACAATCTCAAGTCTCGAAAGAAGAGACGCGCGCTGTCTTTTGATGGGAGAGAGCTTTGAAGGAAGTAGTTCTCAATTCGTTGCGTCGACACTCGACGAATCTCGAGCAGACTTCACGCCATGACGAGAACAGAACAATCTTCTCTTGCATTTTTTGATTTGATAGAGCTACACTTTCATATTCTTCCGAATTCAAACATTCACCTCACCCATTCCCTCCCTTCTCGCTTTCGATTCAGATGGCAGGCAGTGAACTCTTGATGAGATCAGTGAGGAAACGGATGGATCCACTCATGAGTTGAGATACAATTCTCTCCTTTAAGAGGATCTCCAACTAAAAGCGTAATAGTGGCGAAGGGAAAAGAGACTTGATCAGCCATAATCATCATCAATAAGATGAGTCCGATTTGAAAGGTGAGTAGCCAAACTTACCTATTTCTCCTAGTTCAATCGTCTCAAGCTTTACTCCGTTCTTGAAGATTTCATGTTCGATCAATCATTGGCGAACTGACTTCCAGTTTTCAAGGACGACTTCGGAGGATAAGGAGCTTCCGTTCTCAGCGATGGGATGCGAAGGGACCAACACCTTCTTGAGACTTGGAAAACTCTTCAATATAATTGGTAGAGGCCTTTCTTCTAGAAGGACAGTAATAGGAGTTTCAGCTTTGACGTGGTGAATAATTTGAAGAATTTCTACACTTGACAGGCAATTTCCTCTCAACAAAAGCCTCATCTCCCCTAACGCACTAGAGTCCAAGCCTAGGATCCTAAGATTTTTGAGCGCAGAAACCTGAAAAGATGACTTATGATGCAACTCGACAGCAATTACTTCGATCCGAAGATGTTTGAGTGATGAATAGGAACTTTCGATGCCTAGAAGACAATCACTGAATACATTTGGCTTTGACTGTATCTGTCGAGACGTAGTAGTGACAGTATGACCCGCTGAGATCTCCAGAGACTGCAGGGAGGTCGTGACCTTCAACAAGCTATAAACTGTTTCAGTTTCGGCGCTGACCCTGAATGCGAGGAGAGAAAGGTAAGATAGGAAAAGGATTGCATCCTCAGCAGTCGAAGCTTGGAAAGTGCGAAAAACAGAAAGAACTCTGCGTCTTCTCCGACTCCTTCAAATCGCGAACCGCCAATTGTGACAAAGACCTCTTTGAACCATGTGCAATCGAACATGTATCTCACGATCCAGTTGGATTTACTTAACTCACATCCACGAAGTCTTTCCTTTGACATGACGACCTTTCCAAATGCCTTGTTTATCGACGACAGTATCCCAGAAGAACACAGGCTCCAGTGCTAATTGATCGACTCTGCATTTACCTTTGAAGACTTCAGAATACTCAACCAAATAGTTGAAAGAGTCAAGGCTGACAGAGAAACATACTGCGACTTGTAGTAAAGTTGGCACAAATACTAAGAGCCAAACTACATTTTGACAACTGATAAGAGCTTGAGCTTCACTCTGTCTCGAGAAAAACATTTTCAGAGATGAAGAGAGAAACTCAAAGGGGCCAGAAGGCTTGAGTCTTGGTAGAGAGAAGGGGAATATGGCCTCAGCGATATGAAGACTTTCCAGATTGCAACATTTGTCCAGAATGAATAACTTGATCATGACATTCACATCCTCTACGTCATAATGATGTTCATCTTTGGCATAAAATGCTCTCTGTATTCTGGTAAATGCGAGCCATTCTTTGTTTTCTTGACCCTCTTGTCCGTCCCAAACAACGTCACTCCTGTTTTCTACCAGAGTGAGATTCTTGATGGAACCTCCCAATTCTGGGTACTTTGCAAGAAATGAAGCAAGTAAGTCGGTCTTGATGAAAGAAGAAAGGGTCACAGTTCTCAAAAGATAAGGAATCCAGTCTCCATAGGAAGTCAGAGAGCATAAGGCAACTGCTTTGAGGGAAGAATCTCTCATTCTGATCGAGTAGAATGCCGAGTCGTGGTCAGTTTTTGGCAGCAAACGAACGTGGAGGACGGTAGCGATTGCCTGGGAGTCGAGAAAGAGACGTAGGAGGCAAGTCCCCGAGGCAGCTCTCTCTCTCCCTCTCTCCCGATGAATGAAGCAAAGATTCCAAGTAGAGACTCACTTTCTAGCTTGTTCTCGCTCGAACTTCCAGTCCGGCCCCGAGGGAGTGACTGCCCAATCTCTGACATGCTCCACGATCAATGGTATGATGTCCTCTGGAAGTGATTCAAAGGTTGAAAGAGGTTCTTCGGAATTTGGATCGTTGAGATGACGAGTCCTTTTGCGTGAAAAGTCCAGAACTTTGATTGGGCGGTTCATCTTGTTTGAATGAGAAGAGGTAAGTGAAGAAAGATGGGAGGAATTAGAGCAGAAGGAAAAGGCCAAAGTCGCTTTGAATTTTGATCCATTGACGAATCGCCGAGCTGATCTGCCGACTCTCAAGCCCCTACCTAATCCAATCATGAATCTGAACGATTCAATGATGCCATCATCTGGTTCATAACATAAACAAGTGTAAAGTTCACGCATTCGGCGAGAACGAGAGAGAGCTTGTCGAGCTTCACCTGTCCTTGATCGTCGAGAGAAACTGACGAAGCAAAATGAGCGATTGCAGAGTATGCCAACAAAACCTTTTACAAAAGAGAATCTACTACACAATATACACAGATTTTGAATTGTCTAAGCGTAGTAATTTCCCTGTCGATCTCTTCAAGATCTTTCTCAAAGCGCATCTCAACCTCCCTATCCTTCACTCAACGACTTCACTCCCTACCAAAACCTTACTTTTATTCCTCAATTCCTTCAATTTCCTCTCCATTGCAATCAATCTCTCTCTACCCTTTTCCAACTGTCTGACACTTTCTATTCTAGCTCTTTCCAATCTATCCCCTTCTGCATCTATAGTTTCCATCGAAATCGATTCCGTCAAATAACCAGTTGGAGAATGGATCGGATGCGGTGGAGTCAAGAGTTGTTTCTTGTTCGTAAGGGAAGTTCTGGTAGATTTGGAGATTGAAGAATTCTCTCCTTCGGTGGAGGAAGGTAAGGAAGCTTGATAATTCTTGGAAGCTAATTCATCTCTCAATTTCAGGAATTGTTGATAAGTCGTTGGATCTGTGAATGCTTGAGCAGAAGTTTCGGGTAGACTGTTGTAAGAAGAAGGTGAGGGGAGAGAATAAGTTCATATAAGATTCGGTCGAGTGGATTCTCGAGAAGAAGAGAATTGAAAATTCATCAAAGTAGACGCGAGTCACTCACGGAGTTGGAACGTTTGAATTGAGGATATCAAAGAAAGCTTCAGTCGGTTCTGGAAAGACAATTTCCTCATACTGCCAAGAATGAACCACTGGAGGAATTGGTAACTTAGGTTGAGAATTCGTCGCAGAAGAAGAAGGAACTTGATTTGAACTAGAGCTTTCATTAGTCAAACTAGAGGGTGGATTACTTTCCTCTCCTTTATTCTCTTGATTTTGACTTGATTCGTTCTTCTCATTTTCAGCAGATTCGGTAGTTACTTGATTCTCATCTCCGCCTCCATTCTCTTTCTCTTTCTCATTCTGTTTCGTAGCATCACCATCTGCCATTTCTACATCTCCATCTTTCTTTTCATTAGATGCTCCTTTACCTTCTTGAGCTTGATTCTGATCTTTTTTTACCTCCATTGAATCAAGTTTCTGATTTGGATTCGTAGGATTCTGGAGCAGAGGATTCGGATAAGCCAATGAACTTCCTGGGATGGGTTGCCAAGGATGTAATTTGAGGTGATGGAAATAAGTCAGAGGTTTCTCATTGGCTTCATTTACAAAGAAAATCTTGATTTGAATCTCGAATTCTCCCCATCCGGTTTCTGTCACTTGATATGGAGGTTTGTCTAGATCTGAAGGAGCAAAGAGAGAAAGAGAAAGAGCAGAGGCGTTAGATTACAGTCTAGAAGTAAGCTGTCGGTGACTTGTTTCAAGGTCGACTCGTCAAGAACCAAAGGAACATCTCAGCTAGCAATCGACACAAGCCTAGAAGCAAGTGTGAAGACGAGAGGGCAAGGGGATTGGAAGAGAAAGACTTGAACTTGGATTCGCTCGTCAACTACTTGAAAACTCGAGGGGATGGTATCTCGACGTGAATAAGAGTTTATCAATTAAGCCAGGAGATTTTCAAAAGCAAAAAGGTAAAATCGAGAAGAAGCAGACGTCGAAGAAAAGGATGACTTCTTGTTCGATCCGATGCGAACAATCTAACAAGTACTCACTCCTAGTAGGGCTCGGATAAGTCTCGTGCAATCTGAACTGAACTCTCTTTATAAAATGAGAAATGTCATCTTTCCCTCCTACCAATCTATGATAATCAGTCTCAGTTTCTCTACCTCTAGTGCTGATCCTAGATTGTTCAGCAGCCGTTCCTTCTTGCAGACCAGCGCCATCTTGAGCTCCATTTGCGGGGTTCAGGTTCGATCCTACCACTGCCAATTCCTTCTGATTGAGAGGAGGGAGAGGGTTGGAAGCTGCCGAACGAACGGCGACGGTCCATTTGTGAGTATGCTCTGGAGGAGAGGACAACATTTCAGCCTGGGAAAGAGGAGTCGAGGTGGTTCCTATTAGAAGAGATCTATGGACTGCTATCCCCTGGGAGAGATGAGAACGAAGAAGATGTATGAATGAATGATGAGAGAAGTCAGTAAAGTGGATGGGGGATCGACGAACGACGAAAGAGAAGGAGAAGAGTCGTAGCTCTCTCTCTCACCCTGCATCTCTTCTTGTCCGACATGATTGATTGATTGTATGTATGAGATGGACGGATGTCAGTTATAGAATGTAATCTTTGAGACTAGAATGCAATAAATGACGGATTGGATGGATGGAGTACAAAGTCAAGAAAAGTCTTCACACTTTTTCTTCTTCCCTACCCTTCTCTCTCCCCTTCTCTCCGTTCAAGATGCCACGAAAGATAGCGTCCCAAGTTGGATCTTCAGTGTCACGATTGTTATCAGTCGGAACTTTAAAGTCGCCTCCAGCTTTCTATTCAGCGTTGACACTTCATCCTCCGAATTCCAATCCTCAAAGAAGTCCATCCAATCGATCTACCGCTTCACCACAGCTTCAAGATCTTCCATCTGCCAATCCTACTCCTCCAAATCTGAATCCTACCTTTATTCAACGTAAAGAATCTCTCTACTCGAATCTCTCATCCAGCCATGATGGCAGCAGTAGTAGTGTCAGTGTTGGTGGTCATGATAGAAATCCTCTGAACTCATCAAAGAGAAGAAAAGCTCAATCTCCAAAATTGAAACCTTTGCCAATCGTTTATCAATCCGATAGAATCAGGAGACAGTTCTTTAGAGATCATCCTTGGGAATTGAACAATCCTAGGAATTTGGTAGAAATGGACAGCTTGTTGAAACCACAGAGGATTCCAATGGGAGCTGCAATGGAATTGAAGGATTGGGGCTCAAACCCAGGCGTGGAAGAGTGAGTAGAGAAGAGAACAGAGGAGAAGATGGAATGACTTGCTATCGGTAGAGAGGAGGATTAGCTACGAGTAGCCAGCCAGATCGAGAAGAAGTAGTAGTCTAGTCACAAGAGATGGAGATGGAGGCACAGCATTCTAGCTGTCTTTCTCTTCACTTCTTGATCTTCGATAATCTTTGTGTTTTGATCCGCTTTCTGTAAATCCTTTTGAACAGCCGTTGGAGGTTCCAGTCAGGAGCAATCTATCATCATCTTCCACTCTCTTTTCTCTTTTCCATTTTCTTCTGACTAACCTCTTCTCTCTTCCTTCCCATCCATCATCTTTTATCCCTCAGGGTGATCGCCTGCACTCTGCATCTCCATCAGAACCATTCTCTATCCCTCTCTCAAGCCTACCATCGTACCCTATCCGAATATCACACCTTAAGATCAGAACATGAAACCAGAACCAGATTCTCAGTTTACGAAGCTAGGAGTTTCGGTGCTTACTTCGATAGGACAGAGTCTGAAAGAGGTTTCAGATTGGAAGAAAAACAATTACAAGGTTGGAAAGATTTGAAAGAACAGAGGTTGAAATTGCAATCCACCCTGTCTGGAATCGAGGAGAATGTCAATTCTAATACTGGTTCTACTTCTGTGGAAAAGGATGCAATGAACTTCACTGGTGGTACGGATTATTTGGAAAAAGCTTGGAAGAGTTTAAAAGGTTTTGAACAAGTAAAGAATTCCGAAGCTTTGAAAGAGGAGGGAAATGAGAAATTGGATGTGGAAATCAATCATCCATCGAGTCCTCAAGAATTGAAAGGAGATAGATCGCCGGCTTTAGGTCCTGGTTCATTTTCTAATGTAGATGGACAACAGAGAGCGGCGGATTTGAGTTTGGATCCAAGCGGAGGAAAAGTCTTGGAGAGAGAATTGAAGGAGAAAGTTGGAGCTGGTTCGGTAGAACAGGTCAAGAGGTAGATCATCAAATCATCGATGAACAACTGCGCTTTAGAAAGTGGAAGTGGAACTCAGAGATTAGGGAAAGGAAGGAGTTGAGAGGGATTGAGATTTGACGAAAAAAAAGTGTATAAAGAAAACTTTTTGAATGTCAAACTCCTACTAGACCTCTGTTCATCTATCGACCCTTTATGTTCTTTTAAGAAAAATTCATACAATTGCATCATTTTTCTCTCTTCTATCAGGTTGGTGAGTGTTCCTTCATGATTGTTTCTTTCAAACGGCCCCCTCGAATCTCGATTCATGGCTTCTCCCAAACGCCCTCTTGAATGCTTCTCTTGGAATCCGAGCTTTTAGCGATAGAATACTGGCCATTCTCGTGACAGAGGGATCGATGCGATGTGATCGATTTGCCGAGACTGTGCTCGGTGTTTTGTGAGGTTCTTTTCGATTTCTGCTTCAAATCTTTCTTCTCTTCTACCATCCACCACTCAGTCGACACCGGACTGATTCCTCTTTGATTCGTCTTCGATTCGTTTTCTTCTTGTCCGTCAACATCAACATCCAATACAAAACACAATCTCAGAAGTCGATCTCAAACCAGCTGCCTACACTTCCAAAGTCAATCAATCTGCAGCATCAAACATGGATCAAGCTTCTCCGGATCTTCTACTTATGATATTCAGGAACTTAAATTCAAAGGAGATGGTATCGGTCATGCGAGTCGAGAGAAAGTGGCTACAGATCATAGATGAACACAAGACTCTGTGGAGAGAGCTCGTTCTTCCACCAAGGAGGTCTTTCAACGGGTGGGGCTTGCAAGTTTTGGAACTATTCGATCGGAAATCGAACAGCACTCTCAAGCGAGTGTCAATGATACTCGGTTCAGGGGTGGAGAGTGGTCTTTTCGTCGAAACTCTCGAAAGATCCAAGGACACACTTCGAGTCCTGGATATCAAGATGTATATGAACTACAGAGTAGAAAAAGCACTCATAGAGAACCTCGGGAGGTTTCCAAACTTGGTGGAATGCAGATTGACCAGTGCTTCTACTCGGTACTACATACTCAGCTTACAATTGGGAGAAGGAGATGAAGATGAGGAAGACAACAAAGGTTCAAGTCTCAGAGTCTTATGGATCGACGATTATTCAGAGAAGTTATTTAAATCTCAATTATACATTCTGGATAATTTGGTCTCTTTGGTCTTGTTAGATGGACGTCAAGGCTTTGTAGAGATGAGAAGGATTTTCGAACGACCCTCGAGAACCTTGAAACATCTTCGAATTGCCTTTAACGAGGATGAAGAAATAGAAGTCCCAAGTCTGAGCTTCCCAAATCTTCAATTTCTAGAAATTGACCTAATGGATTACTCTGCATCAGTCTTTCCTTCATGGATGAGACTACCTTCTCTTTCTACTCTCGTCATTTGGAACTCTCAAACTCTTTCTTCTCTACCAGCATGTTCAAACCTCTGGCTGGTTGACTTACGGGAGTTCGAAAATCTCTCAGAGCTAGCATTTCAATGTCCAGGACTCGTGGAGTTAAGAATGGATCTTAGTGATGTGGCGCAGTACGAAATGCCTATTGGGGAAAGAGTTGAAATCCTATCATCCATGTTGAGTCAGAGAAAGGCAAATGTAGAAGCAGGAGTCAAAATTGAAGGCGTAAAGATGATCAGTCTCAAGACTCTAGTCATTCCTTTCAATGTGGTAGAATCCAAAGCAGAAAACGGTTTGGTGGACTTAGGCTTGTCGAAATTGAGAGAATTGGTGGAAGAAGTGATTGATCTACGTGAAAAGATATCAGAGAGTTCGGAGCTTATTGAGATGGAAGTATGAGACCTTTTGGAGCCTAGGTGTGTAATTTAGCTTGAACGATAAGACACGGCCTATTGATTTTGCGACCGTCGACATTGGAAAGCAGAGAGAACTGACGTCGATTGTCTTCCACGTCTTCATCCCTTTCCGACTTTACCTTGTCCACATCCCCAACGATAGCAGCGGATTCGAGCTTTTTGTAACCTCGTCCTATGGAATGATATTGAACTCTCCTAACATCCCCTCCGCACCAATCCTGTGATTGAAATGTGTTCTTAACCGTTCTCCATCGTCTTTCGATACACTCTCGTGACTCATTAGTAGAAGACTGGGCATTGATGAGAAGTAGAGTTGATACTCAATGGGTCCTGTCTATCTTTAAACATTCTCGATTGATAGTGTAGAGGCGATAGAGGAAGGAGAGGGAGGTCGAGGCGAAGAGTGAGACAAAAGTTAGAGTCGTTGGCTCTTTCGACATCGTCCCCTCTTCTGACTACATCTGCGACTTCTTTTCTGTAACTTTAATACTAAAAAGATGATAATTTGAGCATCATTGACGCTACAGCTTCTCGAAATTATGATCAGACTCGGCCAGACTCTGCTCGGTGTTTTCGAGATGTCTTTGATGGGCTTTCTTCAAATTCTTCTTGCTTCTCTTCCCTCACCATCCACACCACTCAGTCGAACCCGGACTGGTTCTTCTTCGATTCGTCTTCGATTCTTCTCTTCTTCTTCAACTTCAACTTCTAATCCAAACCTCAATCTTCCAGTCAATCTCACCCTGCATCATGGTAGACCCTATCAGAACGCTTCAAAACGAAGTCACAACAGCTCTCTTCTCTTTACTTTCCACCAATCATATTGCACTATGTAGTTCAGTATCAAAGCAATGGAGAGTGATACTTCAATCGGATCTCCTAGTCAATCGCATCCTAGATTTGACAAAAGGCAAGTGCTTCTCCGAAGAACAGATCATCCAACTAGTCTTGCGTATGGCCTCACTTCATTTCGATCCTCGAAAAGAACTCCTCTTAGATGTCACGCCATTTGTAACAAATCTTCAAGTTCAGCTTGCATCCTATCCAGGCTCGAGAGTAGGAGAAGCGATGAGACGTGCTGGATACACTTTCCCATTTCTCATCGCAACCATCGCAGCAGCTACCAAAGGAAAGCTCGCTAGACTTTATCTAGAAGCAGATCTGAGAATCAATCTTCCAGTAATCATCACTCTAGGGATCGTGGAAGCAACGCTCCTTCTCGACAAGTCAATCGGTGATCTGAGGGAGGTCCGATTCTCTGTCTCCTCTTCGATCTCTCTAGTCTCTGAAAGCCCTTCTCAGCGAGACGGAACTGTGAGGAAGAGTGTTTCAGTTGAGAGTCCTGTTCAAGCGGGTGTCGGATGGAGATCGTCCGAGTATCGAAAACTCATCCAATCAGTCAACAGTTTCACAAGAGGGAATCTGGTGTCCATTGGTCTCCCTCACGAGCAGACAGGAGGGGTTCAAAGGCTCCTTGATTTGAGAGAGCTATTCAGATCAGTTCTGGAATCAAAACGCACCCTTAAATCTCTCAGTCTGGGAATTGTAGTAGACGCTGATCAGGGTATTGGAGATCCTGTCTTCGGGCCTGAATCTTTCCTCGCAACTTGGAATCTTGTCAAGAGCCTTTCAAATCTTTCAAAGTTGGAACTTTCTCTTCAAACACCAGGGGGAATGCCTAATTATGTCGGAATTCCACATGATCAACAGGAACCTCAAGTTTTGCAGCTGAAGGAACTCAATCTCTTGCTGATCGGCGTAGTACTGCCGTGGGATCTGTTTCCTCTCAGCTGGATTGGTGATCAGCTTCAAACCTTACACTTCGGCTTCTGTGGAAACGAGATGGTTGCATGCCCGATTACAGCCATGCCTTCTGAGCATTTGGTTTCTTTTCTCAACTCGATTCCGACTCTACGACAGCTACATCTAAGGTACGTCAAGATTGCTGGAGACTCTCATCAACTTGTCCTTCCAAATCTCCAGGAGCTGAATCTCGAATTCATCTCTCTCGAAGGACATGGTCTTTTTGTCAATGCTGCGTTGCCAGTGCTCAAGAGCTTAGAGTTCAACCTAGAAGAATTCCTAGTGGAGGATGTCCTGCGTCCGCTGCACGAAGTCTCCAGATTTCATGAAGGGTTTTTCTTCTTACCAGTGCTCAAGTCTTCCCAACCGACTCTCGAACGTCTCCAGATCTCAGGAAAACTGAAGTCGACCATAAAATTGAAGTCCACCCAAACTCGCTTTCTAGAAAAACAATTTTGTTTTCCTCAACTTGAATCTCTTCTCCTGCTTTCGACCTCTGATGGTGTCGGTGGATCGCTCAGTCACTCACAATTTCCTAGACTCAAACGGCTGGATTTTCAAGATACTCACCTCTCACCACAAGCTCTTCTCAACATCTTAGATTCATCCAGTTCGTCAATCGTTGAGTTTGCAACTCCACAGAAGTCAAACGAAATGTTCTACTACAGCCGTCAGATCGATCAAGGTCTGGCTTTTCCTAGGCTCAAATCGCTGAGGATTGCTCCATCAGCAGCTTTCGTTCTAGACGTCTTTATTAACGCCACCTTTGGTGAATTGGAAGGATTGCATTTCTCAATGGGCAAAGACTTGCAACAAGTTCCATCGCAAACTTTAAGCTTAGAAGATCTGATTGGTCTACTTCGTGCAAACTCACGTACGATAAAGAGGTTAGAGATCAATGGTTCCCAGACTGGAGACGAACAATCTCAAATTCACGATTCTGAGTTTTACTTCCCTCGATTGGATCAACTGCTGATCAAGGACTGCTCCGAGCTTCAAATTCGCTACTTTTTCACTCGTTGGTCATTCTCCAAAATATCAACTCTTAGGATCGAAACGATTGATCTTGTCTCTTTGGGGATCCAGTCTCAACTTTTCGACTTCATGATCAAGTCTTCGGCGACTCTGAGGATTCTGTTGATAACGAGATTAGCTTCGGAAGAAGAGACCAACCCAGAGATGCCTTCTACGACATCAGGTTTGAGTGCATGGAACAGCGGTTTGATTAGGCCAGAAAACGGAAAGGTGGATTTCAGAAAGTTAGAAGAGCTGGATTTGTGTGGGAGGTTTGACTTTAAGTTCATCGCTAAGGTTTGTCTTGGTTTCAGCTTCCCTAAGCTCAGAAAGCTCTCCTTTCGACAGTCGGATTTCGAAACAGAAGATGAACAGGATCTCAGGAATCTAGTGCTGGAAACGCTGCTACTTCACGCTCCAAAGCTGGAGCAAATCTCAATGATTGGTTCAGATGAGAGGGTGGTAGCTACTTGGGGACGTCAAATGAATCCAGAAAGCTGTGAGATAGAGTGGGAAAGAGTTGAAGAGGACTGATTAGGTCAGGATTGGACACTGTCCAAGCCGTCTGTTATTTCTCAAATAAGACGTTCCAATTCGGGCTTCCTATTGCTCTTCGTTCTTCCGTCGAAAGTTGTTATTCTTGCAGTTCTTTCTTATCCTTTGATTCGCTGTCTTTTTTTCTTGTCGAATTCATCACCAGTCTTCTTGTCAAATGTCCTAGTCAACCGATATGTAAAGAAGTTTCTCGTTTCACACAGTTTTCGCACTTAGAGAAGCTCATTGAACCTAGTTGGAAACTCATTGCACTCATACAAGAGTACTACATCAACAGAAAGTTGTTCGAGGACGATCTCCCGTAGAAATCAGGAGTTCGGAAGCTTTCATGTCGAATTGTTCGGACTAGAACTGACGAGACTTGACGACTAATCTCCCATCCCAGACAACAAAGCCTCATCATCGTCTTCTTCTTCTTCCAAAATCAATTGAGGTTGATGTACTGGCTGATTGACTGTCGGATTCGTATTGGCATTAGAAGAGTTTGAAGCTTCTCCTTGATTCAAACTTTGATTCTGTTGTTCTAAATTCCTTCTTCTCCCCTTCAAAGTATTTTCTCTTTCCTTTCTTTTCCTCATTCTTCTTCTATTCTTTTTCTCCTCTTCTTCCAAGCTCAAACCAACATTGACACCATTCGAATAAGCAAACTTATCACCATAATCTTTCTTCAAGCTTTCACCTTGGAAAAACAATTTAGATTCCTGAAAAGATTTCAAAGTTTCCGAATCTAATTGTGATAAAGTAGGATTATTTCCGAAAGAAGAGAATCCATTCTCATTTTCATTCTCATTATATTCAGGATGATGAATTGGTAAATCGAGATTGATTTCATCACAACTTTGAATCTTTAATCTAAGACTGTTTCTCAATTTCTTACTTGCATTTCTTCTGAAATCTTCGACATCTAGAGGATAGAGGATTGCGTGTAAGAATGGAACTCCATTTCTAGATTTGGATTTTGAAGGTCTTGATTTAATCTCGAATGATGATTGAGAAGGTGAAGAGGAAGTAATAGTAGCATTGGTGAATGAAGCTTGAGCTTTCCAAGATGAAGAAATCTCACCCAGTTCTCCTTCTTCAAACATGTCCATTTTATCTTCTTCGAATTGATCTTGACGATCTTCTTCTCCTTCTTGATTCTCCTGTTTCAACCACTTGTCTCCATCGTTATCCTCGTCTTCATCATCTTCTTCTTCGCTGAAAGCATCAGGATCTTTCTCTATCCCCAATAAACCTTCGATCGTAGCTATCAAACCGATCTCATGATCCAAAGCATAAGAGGACTTCAAACTCCAGATGAGCTTTTGAAGATGAGGGAGAGAACCGTCTTTGCCATTGAGAGAATCAATCTCTGTTTGAAAGAGCATGCATCCAGAAATGTGGAGTAATTTGATGTTCTTGAAGATTGGATGATATGGACCGCCGAAAAGAAGTGGTTGAGACCAATAAGGTGGAGGTGGTCCTAACGATAGAGAATGTCTGAGAGAACAAAAAGAATGAGTGGGAAAAGAGGTTAGTGAAAATGAAGGAGCAAATCGAATTAGGGAAAGGTTAGTGAAAATGAAGGAGCAAGCAAATCAAATTACTTTCAAACACTCACAGATTCAAAAGAGAAGCACAAGATCTTTCATCCGCAACCACACTCTCCAGAAAACCATTCAGAGACAGATTACCGATGCTGGGACACATTGAAAGCAAAGATCTAGTCAAAGAGATCAAAGAGCCGATAGTATGTTGAGATTCACTCGGATTTGAATTTGATGAAATGGGAACGTCAGTCAAACCTAATCTCCGACCTCCAGAAGGTAGAGTTCTACCGAACAAAGCAGATGCTGGATAGAATGAAGAGTTTGAATTTTGATTCGGAACATTCAAACCTCCTTGACCTTGAGCTTGATTTCCATCTTGATCTTGTAGGTTTTGATTTCCTTCTTGATCTACGTTTGGGTTGGGATTGGGTTCGGGATATAGACTTGGACCTAGAATCAGTTCACTTGCGTTACTTCTGGCGAACAAGACTGGATGATTGAAGTTTGAAATGGCGTCTCTTCGAGAAGAAGACGAGTAAGAAAGTAGACGTGAATGGAAGGTTGAATCGGATTTGATCGAGTAGGAGTCGACAGTTGGGACTGTAGTTTCGGAAGAAGGTTGAGGTTGAGTGGAAGTAGAAGAAGAAGAGGATGTTACTGGTCCCAAATAGACACTTGAATTGCCATAATCGAGAGGGTCACTGGTAAGACCATGAGATTCATTCTGTCCAGCTCCCTTTGCTGCCTTTTCCTTCGTTTCCAACTCTCTTTGCTTCTGTTCGACATGCCACATTTCTCTTCCCATCTGTAACAACCAAACCCTGTTGACCCATTCATCCAATCCAATGTTCCTACCATTGGAATCGAGAGCGGGATGAGTCAAACTTGGACCAGTCGAGTTGGAATCGTTGACCTGATCATCCAAAGCAGCTGGATAATCGAAAAAGTCATCCAAAGTTGAATCTGATTCTGAATTCGATGGTTGATTTCTAAAGATCTTGGAGTAGATTTGAGCGAGAATGTGATCTTGAGAATTGAAATCAGGAAGTAATCGACTCAGGGTGAGATTGCCAACAAAGAGGTTCTTGACCAGATTGCCCAAGTTAGGTCTCAAAGCTATTGCTCTGTGGAATCTGGTCAGTTTGATTGTTGAATCTAGATAGACAGTGTGATAGAGGAACTGACAGGCCAAGGAATGATATCTTCTCGAAATCAAAGAGATTGACTTTATGGATGGAATGTGAAGATTCGACACTTGACATGACAGTCGATTCTCGTCAATCTCATTGGCTCTGGCTTTCCCTTTGTTGCCACTACTACTCTGACTCTGACTATTACTTTGACTCTTGATGACTTGGTATTGAGAAGAGGATTGTTGATGAGCGATGATTGATGGCAGATTGGAGAGAATGAGATGAGTAAAGATTAGAGAAAGCACTTCATCTGGCAGAGCAGACGTTGAGGATGTTGAGGATGAGGATGATTCATCCAGTTCAGTTGCTACATTCATCTTGAAGATAGAAGGAGTCAGTAGATGATTGAAAGAGTGAGTAGTCAGTAGTGAGTGGATGAGACTCAAGACGGAGAAAAGTCGCACTCATCTTTCTTCGTCTTCTACTTCTTCTTACTTCATCCCTCTTAAATGTCAGAATCCACTCCTTTACTCTCTAAATCTAGTACCGATTCCGATTCAGTCAAGCAGCCATCGATTCTAGCCAATTACATTGCAGGTCTCTCTTCAGGTCATCTCCCATCCAACCCTCAACTCTACCTCTTGCTCCACAAGGCTGCAGGTTTCTTGGAAGGCATCTCTCAAGCAAAAGTCTCTCTTCCTACAACTCAGAATCATCAGAATCAATCCCAGAATGAAGATCCAAATCTAGCCACTGATTTCTTACAGGAATCCTCTCAACTTTGTAGGGATCTCTCGAGATGGTTGTCTGTCAGTTCATCTTCCGACAAGAACAACAATAAAGACGTCCAAGAACAACTTCAAGATCATCAACAACAAGAAGATGATGATGATTCCTTATCTGAAGAATCAGACGATGAAAAGGATAAGGAACTGAATCAAAAGATCAGGAAAACTAGAAAAGATCAGAAAGAAGAGGAATTGAAGGAATTGCCAAGGGGAAATCAAAATGAACAGATTCAGAGATTCATTTGGAATCTCGTCAGATCTTTTCAGGAATATCAATTCAATATCAATCTCAATCTGAATCTAAAGACTGATGGGATCAAGATGGAAGAAGTCAAAGAAGATATCAAAGAAGGAGCTGAAAAAGTGAAAGAAGGAGGTGAGTTCTTTCAAACGCAGCAAGGGTCCAGTCCCTTGCATCCTCACTATTGCTCTAAATTCTGACTTTTCTGTCATTTTCTTTTTGGTTTATCTTTCCTTTCATCTTAATTCATATCTCTGAAGCTCAAACTGTCACGAGCGACGTTAAAAAAGGCGGAGGTGCCATAGAATCTCTCGTCGAGGTCTTCGCAGCTGCCTTGGTTCCAGAGTAAGTCCTCACTTTTCTCGCTTGGGTTGAGTCTTTTCATTCTAGTATTACTCACTCATTTCTCTAGAAGATGAAAACATCCATCTGATCCGAGCCCAGCTCTCGATTTGTTGAATGTATGCCTAATCGCTTACCCCTTTATCGATTTCTCTTCTCACTTCTCGACCAGAATCCAACAACTCGTTCTAGATCTGACTCTTCTTTTCAGAGAAAACCTAGCTGATAAAGCATCAACCATTCATGAGAAGGCAAAAGGAGTCGAAGAGCAAGTCAGACCAGATGAACAAGAACAAGAATCAGACAGTCCAATCAAAGATCTAGCTCAAGCTACCAAAGATGCAGCTGGTGTCGTCTTAGGTCGTGATGGTCAAGACCAAGAAGCCTCAGCTGAAAATGGAAAGGAAGGAAAGGGTAAAGGAAAAGAACAAGACCCTTCTGAACTAGACGAGAAAGATTCTCTTTGGATCAGTGAAGCTTCCGAGAGAATTGGAAGAGTGAGCAGCATTTCGAGCTTTAACTCGTATGCAAAACGAAGACTGACACTCAAAAACTTGACTTTTCTTTTGTTTACTTCTCCCAGGTTCTGGAAAAGGCGCAAGCATCTCCTTCTTACTCTCCAGCAGTCCAAACGCTCTTCTCTCTTTCTCATCGTTATGCTTCATTCTTCACTTCCTTCATTAACTATCTCTCAGAGTCAGTTCCAGACAAAGTTGTCTCTGGAAAGGATCAAGTCATCTCAGCAGCAACTGAAGCAATCGATGGAGCCGAGCCAGAAGTCCCACTAGATTTGGGAGGTGCTGAAGATTACTTCAGAGAAGCTTGTAAAGCTTTCGAAGAAGTTTTGATCGGTTTAGCCGGTGGTCAAAGTTTAAATCCGATCAAGAAATCGATGAGAAGTGTAGTGGAAGATTTAAAGGGAGATGGAGCTTGGAGTGATTGGTGGAATGATTTCAAAGAGTTCTTGAACAAGACTGCAACTAAAGTCAAGTCTGAAGACGACGATGAAGAAGATCAGAAAGAAAAAGAGCAGAAGTCAGATGCAAATGGAGAAGCTTCGTCTGAAACCAAGAAAGATGCAAGTTCAACTTCGAACGATGATTCTTCAAATTTCAAAGTTCAATCTTCCCCACCTTCCGAAACAAAGGTAGAACTTCAAAATCTGCTAACTCGTCTTCAAGTCTTGATGAACTCGAAACCTCAATATCGTGAACATCTCAATGAACTGACCTCAAAGATTCAAGATTTCAGAGAACTGATGGAGATCGAACCTTTAGGCGCAAAGATTAGACATAGAATTAGAAAGATCTTTGCTAGTCTCAAAGATTCTTTAGATGGAGGATGGGAAAGTCTCAAGACTCATGGTAAGAGCACTTTGAAAGATCTATTCTTCGCTATCCTTCCTAGTGTCATGGACGTCATCAAAGTTCTGCCAATGCCTAGGTGAGTTCGAAAGTCAAGAGAAGAAATAAAGTCTCGATGAATGCCATACCGATTCAATTCTTACTCTATGTTTTATTTCTTTTTCAGAATCGAATTCCTCTCCGATGACTTGGAAGCAACTGTCGATGATCTCACGATTCCAGTGGTTCAATTGATTCCAGACAAGATCAAAGTCTCGACCCAATTAGATGCCGAATACGATCGTACTTCCAACTTTTCCTCGACAAATGTGGATTCATCAATCAACGTCGCGATCGAAGGTCTCAAGCTGGAGCTGAGGGACATCTCTTTCTATCTATGCGAGCATTTCACTGCTCCCAAACCAACTTCGTTGTTCGGATGCTGTTCATGCCAATGCATTTCGTCGTGCAATCATTGTGGTGGAGGTCCGTCTAATTGGTTATCATACACTGAAAGAGCATTCTTAGACGTCGGTTTCGGTGGTGAAGGAGTTGGATTAGAAATCGATTTGGTTGATTCAGGTCAAAATCCAAAGTACAAAGACGAAGAAGAAGAGAGAACAACCTTCTTTGACGTCAGAAAAGTCAAGGTCGATATGAAAGAAAGTTTCGATTTCAAATTGAGAAACTCAAGACATTGGTTGATCAATGCTTCTTTGAGACCAATTTTAAGACCGGTTGTCAGATTAGTTCTACAAAGAGTTATCAGTGAGCAAGTCGAACATGGTTATAATAGTTTGGATAAATGGTCTTATGATATCTACAGTAGAGCAAAGTACCTAGCTAATGATGGTTATGAAAATGTTGGAATCGGAAACGATGAGAAATCAAAGAAGAAAAGTGAAATTAAAGAACCTGGAATGCTTGATTATTTGGCCGTTCTCATCAATAGTGAGAAAGGAAAGAGTAAAGCTAGGATTAGAAAGGAGAAGAAAGAGAAAGAGATCAAGGAAAAAGAAGAGAAGAAAGAGAAGGAAAAGAAAGATGAAGAGTTGGAAGAAATCAGAAGTCATCAACCTGAAGGAATGAAAGAGATGAGAATCAAACCTTCTGTGAGTAAACGCTCGTGTGTGAGATTCTCACTCAGCAGTTCCACTGTTCCCTTTCTTTTCAAGTCCAGGTTAGTCGAATTGTTCATCTCACTCTTCTCTCTTTCCAATTCTCCATCTTGCTCTACAGGGAATCATCAAGACTGATCCCTCAGGCTCTTACTCTGTTTCGATTGGACTTTCTGATCCTCTTCTACCTGGACCTGAACACTCTGGACCAAGAACCAATAGAACCGAACTCCGTTCTGACGTCATTCATGGAAACTGGAAGCGTCTAGGGAAAAGATCCACAAAAGGAATCAGAGATGCAGCTTCAGAAGCCGATGTCTTGGGAATCGCTAGAAATGTTGGTCAGAGCGTTGGAGACAGTGTCAAGAGAGTCGGAGAGATTAAGGAATTGGTCAAAGAAGAGAGACAAGAAGAAAGAGAAGAGATTAGAAAGGATAGGGATCAAGGAAAAGATGATTGGAGAAGTGATATCTTCGATCTTTGATTGATGAAACGGGACATGAATCGCTTTCGCAAAGATTGGGTTTCGCTAGTAATTGTTTTGGGTTCTGGTTTGGGTTACGTCTTAAGTCACAGTCGATCTGTCGAATGTAAATTTTCTGTACTGACGCACAAACACTCGTAATGATTCTTTCCAGCTTCTCCTTCGCTGAATTCGTTTCTTTGACGTTGCTGATCAGCCATGCTCCAGCTTGTCTTCTCGACACTGAGCAGAAAACCTTTTGAAAATTGTGTCACTTAATAAACTGATCATGATCAAATGTGATTCGAGCGTCCTGCCTGTCTACGCAAGCTGGTCTCTCTATCTCTGCCTCGCAAGAAGAAGGGAGTGATGCATGAGAAATGCGATGATTGCCTATAGTACGAGAATAAGAAAACAGAAGGTAGTTTTTGTTGCATATTGGTTGAGAAAGAAGAATCAAATGCTCAAACAGTAATAGAAGAAAGTACCAAGAGCGAATTGAAGAAAAAGAGAAAGTTATTACACTGGTGAAAGAACAAAACACACAAAAAAAGTAAATTTTGGATAATTTTGGGTTTTCAATTGATGATCGAGTCAAAAGAACATGATTGATTTTTTGAGGTTTTTTTCCTTCGATTATAGGACAGAGTAGACTCTGACAATGTTGTCAGAGTAACCACCGAAGAGAGTTGAACCATCAGCGGACCAAGCCAAAGAAAGACATTCTGGATCGGCAGAGTTCTTTCCTACACCTGTGAATTCTGGTTTGAGTTCATCGACGATGGATTTGGATTCAAGGTCGAAGACTTTTGAAAGAATAGGGGGAGAAGAGCAAAAAGGCAGGTGGGAGAGTCAGCGTTGTGGATCTTTGAAACGAGACACTCTGTTGGAAGTTTGTGAGCTTTCAGAAGTAGAACTCGAGAACAATGCGACCAGGGGAAAGTAGAACTCTACTTCTCTCCGGAGACCTTCACCCAATCTTTCATCGAAATCCAACTTCTGTAATCCCTTTTCCCTCTTCCCAATCTCCCACTGTCCTATGCAATCTCCTCTCTCTCTCTGAGACAAAAACTCACTCTTGATACAAGAAGAAGTAGCAGCGCACAACCAATATCTCGAAGGGGAGAAGGCGAGAGCATTGACAGTGTCACCAGCTTCCAAAGAGTAAAGGTTCTTTCCATCAGTCAATTCCCAAAGCATAGTGATACCATCTTTACCACCAGAAGCACATAGAGAACCATCTGGAGAGACAGTGACAGTGTTGATGTATCCGGTATGTCCGTAATGGTTGGTCTTTAGCTTACACTTGTTGAGTTCCCAGACCTTTTAAGAGGATTGAGGAAGTAAAGAGATGGGAGATGGGAGGGAAAAAGAGAAGAGTTAGTAAAGAGAAAGTTTCATGTTGCTTGACAAGTTGAGAAAGGTTTCCAAATTGATGATGTATTCCTTCTTGATGAGGAACCAAAGAAAGAAGACTTGTAGAGCAAAACATTCAAAACAGATTTAAGTTTCTGATTCCCTTCCTTCCTCTCTCGACCTACCATCCTTCCCCTCTCTCTTGCTTCCTTTTTCTTTAAATTCCGAAGCGCTCAGTGATCTTGGTGGTTATGAAAATGTTATCATCGAGCTAGATGGGCTCTCCTGAGTAGCAAATATTAACGGTTTGCTCGTCATTGCGCTTGGGGTCTTTTTGACTTTTTTCATTCTTGCAAGAGTAGATCTGATCTTCTTCTCTCCATCTTCGGCAATCTCCAATGATCGTCTTCTCGATTGCAAGCTCTCACGAGAAGCTCACTGTCGATTCATCGTCATCAAAAGATTGCAAAGATTGGGAATCTCTCTTGAGAAGAACCTTCTTGACTTCTGGCCCAAAAGAGGAATCCCTCTTCTGCCTTGCCTTCTGATTTGTGAGATTCGTTCCTGATCTTGATTTCCAAACATCGAGTTTGAATCTTCCCATCTCCCTTACTCTTCTTCATCCTGGCCAATCCGTTTTTCAATTTCCACCAGATCTTCGATCCACTGTGTCTCCTCCCTCTTATCAATCTTCGATCCTCTAGTGACTTACCTTAACAACCTTATCCCAACCAGCAGAAATAATCAAAGGATTAGAAGGATTAGGAGAAAATCTAACGCAACTAACCCATTCCGAATGACCATCTTCCTTAATATCAAATTTACATTCTCCCAAAGTGTTCCACAATTTAATAGTTCTATCTCTTGAACCCGAAACGATTTGACGATTATCAGCAGAAAAGGAAACAGACAGAACATCTGCAGTATGACCGACGAATCTTCTAGTAGTAGTACCAGAGGCTAAATCCCATAGACGTAGGGTTTTGTCCCAAGAAGAAGAGAGAGCAAATTGACCATCGGAAGAAATGACAATGTCTGAAACGAAATGATTGTGTCCGTGAAGAATCCTTTTTGGATAACCATAGTTGGAATCATCACGGGATAGAGACCAGACAATAATAGTCTTGTCTGGAGATTGAGTGAGAGGAAGGAAGGAGTGGGGGTTGGGTTACCAGACTGTCTATCTTGATCCTCCTTTCTCTTTCTACAGTTGATACTATTGAATGCATAGCTTGAATATATATTCAATCTCTTCTGTTCCATTCCATTCTACTCACCACGAGAAGCGGTCAAGAGCATGTCTGGGTTCTCGCTGGTGGTAGCGATGGCAGTGACCCATCCTTTGTGTCCAGCTAGCGATCCTTTGTATTGTAATGATTCAGACCTGAAGGCAAGATAAAGTTAGATCCATTAGCATTTGAGTGACTTGCGATCATTCATTCATTCATTCAATACCTACATAGTTGCTGGAGAAAGTCAAGTTTGGGTGCTGCCTCCAAGATGAATCTCATGTGCCCTCGCTGCCCATCCTTCGACACCATCACTCTCCTTCCCCAAAAGCTAGAAATGCCTTGTTTTCAAAAGCGAATTGAAAGACCTCGCATCATCTCATCTCAATTTATTTTTTGAAAGGCCAGATGGACGAGTTGTCGAGGCTGCGGCAGACAGATTGAAAACGGAAAGGGGACGAACTTAGAAGTTCCTTCTGCTAGTTCTCTAGTGTATCTTGATGCAAATCGAAACACAAGAATGGAAAAGCCAATTGACGTTCGAGCGACGAGATAGGATTGCAGGCTCACTCGAAGCAAGTAGGTCTCTGATCTGAGACTATGGATGGTAAGCTCATATTATTTTTTGTTTGATAATCATTAGATCTAATTTAAAAGTACTCCATCAGACTCGAGGCTTAGAGCAGATTTGCCAAACGTCTTAAGTTTGTGAACAGCGAGCCAGCAGAAAAAGAAACCAAAGTAATTCGAACCTATTCTCACCACCCCACACCCAAGTCGATCAGTTTATAATGTAAGTCTCTTCCATTCTCATTGACATCAAGACAAGATAGATCAGATCATTAGCATCAACAATCAAGAAGAATCCAGGATGCAAAAACGAGCACAAGAGAAAGAGAAGAGAAGAAAATGCAATCTAGAAGAAACTTAGAGCAAGCCATCCTCTCTCTCTGTCTTTGCTCTTTGCTCTCTCTCTCTCTCTCTCTCTCTCTCTTGAAAATTGTTCTATTCTACTCTTTGAATGATTTACTCTTATCAATTTATAAGGAATGGATGCTGATTTCCAGTTCCTAATCTCTTTCCTCTTCTCCTTGTCCATATTCAATTCTTCAACTCTCAACCCCTCCTTCACTCCTTCCGAATCATCTTCAACTCTCAACTCCTAATCCAAATCTTCAAATCTCTCTTTATGAATTTCTAGGGCACCAAAAATCGACCCAAACGAGATCAAGATCATCTATCTCCGTGCAACCGGTGGTGAAGTTGGAGCTTCCTCTGCCTTGGCTCCAAAAATTGGTCCTCTAGGTCTATCACCAAAGAAGGTCGGAGAAGACATTGCCAAAGCCACTGGGGAATGGAAAGGTCTACGTGTCACTGTTCAATTGACTGTTCAGAATCGTCAGGCTGCTGTCTCTGTCGTCCCTTCGGCTAGTTCTTTGGTCATTAGAGCTTTGAAGGGTGAGTGATTGGGTACTTGATTTTGAGGTGGTCGTTAGGGCTTGCCCATACTATGAGACAAGATGAGAGGGATTGGGGAAAGAAGCTTTCGGGAAAGGCTTGATAGAGGAGAAATTCGGGAGGTAAAAGTTAGAGAAGTTTAGATTCTTCAATGAGAAAATCCTCTTCTCTATGACAACTTGAAGGCTTTCAATTGAATTTCGGTCTCCATTCTATTAGAAAGACATGCTTATACTCTGTTTCACTCTCGAGAGCTTGAGGGATTCTAAGTCTTGCCCTAGATAGAACCTCAAAAGTCTAACTTTCCTTTCTCTCTCTCTTCTCTCTTCACTCTCTCTCGCTTGACAAATCCAGAACCTCCCCGTGATCGTAAGAAGGAAAAGAACATCAAGCATTCAGGAAACATTCCTCTTGATCAAATCGTAGACATTGCAAGGACCATGAGATTCAAATCCTTGGCAAAGGAACTCTCTGGAACCGTAAAGGAAATCTTGGGTACCGCTCAATCCGTAGGTTGCACCGTAGAAGGTCAGGATCCTCACGAGATCATCGAGGGAATCGATTCTGGTGAAGTAGAGGTGAGTTGAGAGAGACGTAAGAGGGAGAGAGGATTTGGTGAATTGCAGTGAATTTCAAAAGTTTTTCATCTTGTGTTTATTGACCCCTTTCGTTCTATTCCCTTGTTTTCTTTACTTTTCTCTTCATTTTAGATTCCATCTGAATAAATTCTTTTCCTTCAAGAAGAATTTCTTCCAAGTCTACCCTTATCTCTACTCCTTTTTCGCAATCCAAAAATTGTAAAAACCCTCTTGGAAGGTCTAGTAATCTCACTTCCCTTTCTTTTGAGGTTCTTGCAAAGCCCTTTCTCCAAAAAAGTACCTACCATGAATAGAACCTGATTGAAGTGGCAATGGTGTTTTTTTAAATTACATTCCAGAAAGGCATTTTCATTTTCCAATTTTATCGTCTTCTTCATTCATTGCGGGTATACTTCTTTTGATTGCTTTGATCTATACTGTGTGTGATCTCAAGTCAAAGTAGGCCATAGAAAAAGTAAGAGGGAGACGGAGAGGTAGATTCTGAAGATGGGATTCGACACCTCAATCCAAGTCAGAAAACGAAGACAAAGACACAAGAGAAAACGAGAGTGATTTGAGATTATGATATTATAAGATTGCTTTGAATTCTTTCGGACTGAAATGACTCTATGTTTGGGAATACGATTAAAGGAGAAATATATTTGACAAGCGAAAAAGCGAAAGCGAGAGTTGTTCTCCTCCTTTAGAACCTATCTTGAATACTCTTTTCGAAAGACAACTTCTCAGAATCTGGTCAGATCTCTTCCAAAAATGCTGTTGATAAACCAAAAGAAGGGAAGCATGATCTTGTTTCTCCAACTCATTGCCATCATCGTATAAGCTCCACGCCATAGAGCAAAGGCTGCTCTTCCAGAGATTGCTCGTTTTGGCATATCGACCTGACAGGAAAGGGGTTGTGATGACAAAGGAAGAAGAGTCAGAAAAAGTTCTGAGATGATGAAGCTTTCGAGATCGAAGTCTTGGGGATTCGCTCCCGACTTGACTCGATCCAACATTTTTCTCGACTCGATTGAAAAGAAAAGGTAAAACTCACAATGGCTTTTCCACCACCAATAGAAGCCATAGCTCCCATATTTTTATGTCTAAACTTTCTCTCTTCTTCATTCTCCATTTCCCCATTGAAAATCCTAGCTAAATGTTTAGCCTTCTGAGCTGCGACTTGAGCGGTAGCTGGAAGATAAGTGGTACTGATTTGAGCACAATCTCCCAAAGCGTAAATGTTTGGCCAAGTTTCGGTGAGGTTTGATGAAAAATCTCCGTCTTTTGAAGTCGTCGTTGATGGTTTGTATGCCCGAAGTTCTTCATCTGTCAAGATACTCGAGGATCTTTCGTCCTTTGCTACCGATTTCAATTGTTTGATTAGTGGTGATGCACAGACTCCTGTTGACCAGACGAGCTGAACATTTTGGGAAAAAAGAGGAAGAAGAAGCAAGGAAAAGACGATGAATTCTGAGACAAGCGAACGTCGATCGACGAAGACGAAGACGAGTTGACTTCTATCAGACTCACCAATCCGAAAGCGATCTCTCCATCTGGTTCGACTATCAGTCTCCCACGCTCAACAGCCTTTACAGTTCTGTTGTTCAACACTCTGATTCCATCTCTTTGGAACTTCTTTGCTGCATATTGAGCCAATTTCGCATCGAATGAGCCTAGAATTCCAGGAGCGGCATCAATCAAATAGATAGAAATCATTGGAGCTAGTTGAGGGAAAAGTCTTTTGACGTCTGAAGTCACTAGGTCATGAAGTTCAGCCGAAAACTAACAGAACAAAAGAAAGAGCAGTCGAGGGGAGAAGGTGAGATCAGAAAAAAGAGTGTTCGAGACGACGTTGCAAGTTGGTAGAGTCAACTCACTTCAGTTCCAGTCGGACCTCCTCCTACAACAATGAAGGTCAACAAAGCTCGTCTTTGAACATCTGTAAGAGAAGGATGGGAAGCTTGCTCTAGACATTCCAACAGTCTCCATCGGATAGCTCTTGCATTCTGAACGTCTTTCAAGAACCTGTCGGAAAGAAACTTCAGTCAGCTTTCGTACCAAACTTGTCTGAACCCGAAAGCAGTCGAAACAAAATCCGCTTTGATGACATACCAGGCATTCTCTTTAACCCCCTGTTTGTTTTGTAGAAAAAGAAGAGGAAAAGTCGTTAGTAGGTCAGACAGTCGCTCATCGAATCGACTCAAGAACTGGGTCGTTCTCTTTCAAGGAATCTCTTTTCTACAAAAAGAAGAAAGAATACGAGAGAAGTCTCTGAAAAAAAACTCACCTTCGTTCCAAACGTTCGATTGTAAGATCCAACAGCGATCACCAATTTATCAAAATCCAGCTTGTATTCTCTTCCAATCTCCTGAGACTTCCAAGCGGCAAGCTGTTGTTGATGTTGACCACCTTCTTTTCCCAACAAGATCTTGTTCGGATCGGCTTCACTGTGATCTTTCAATACCAAGTTGTCTTCTTCTGAACTCTCGATTGCACGACGATGGGGAGCTCTGACGATCGATGAAGAATGACCACCTCTAGCATTTGGATAGAGACCTTGAGATTGAGATGGAGGAGAATGAGATCTGTCTGAACCTTTTTGTTGATTGTCTTCGTCGAGTAATGGATCCGATTCTCTAAACGAAGGTGGATAAGATGGCATCAAAGTTAAAGTTCTGTTTTCTAAATCTATCTCGTCACACCATGCATGATGGAAATGGATGTCTGGAGTCGATCTGACTGGTTCCATTGCAGCTCGGAATTCTAGAGTTCCTACTGCACATTGAGCGAGTAGAGGTGTGAAGGCCTGGTAGAAAAAAGGGATGGAAGAGAAGTTCCGTGAGCCCATCGATGGATTCTCACTCTACAAACTGGATTTCGGTTGGAACGAGATGTTTCAGCTTACCATGTAAGTATTTGGAGAGACTAAAAAGACTTCATACTTTGACTGATGAAACGTAGACGATAGCATCCGAAAGATGAAAAGCGAAGGTGGAGTCATGGGTGAGTCTCTCATTCATAACAGCATCCATCTTCTCTTTTCTTTTACCTTACCTTATCCAAGTCTTTAAGAAACGAGTAGCCACCCCATCCACTTCCTAGAACGACGAGACGCTCCTTTTGGCCGGGAGCTGGAATCGAAGAAGCTGGATTCGAAGGTGTGAGATGGAAACTTCTCAATCCTCCCAATGCATTGAGTGTACTAATTCTCGACGGTGTTGAAGATCTGAGAGAAGTTCCAATCTGTCTTCCGATCATCGTTCTTGAGTGGTGGTTGAGGTTCGCAGTAATGGTTTGAAGGGAGGGGGAAGGGAAGAAGAGAGGATCGAAAATTGCAGCAGCGGAACGAACCGTATCAGAGCCAAATTATCTCGTGCATCTCGACGTTGCTGAGCCTCGTCTCAGTTCGTTTTAGAGAAGTCAATCCATTTTCGAGATCGTCTATTTGATGTACATATCCGCTTCATGTTTACAAGAGAGAGGATAAGATTTCGACTGTCAAGGCTCGGGACTTCTCGCTTTGTGATTTGTGGTTGGTGATCTCGACACGCCTTCTTGAACAGAACCTGTAGACTTATGCTCGATATGAATTATTGCATATCTCGTATCTAGAAAATCGAGGTGGAAAATCGAGGGAATCCTTCAACCCTTTCCCTCCCACTTGACGTTTGTCTCGGACCGTTCGCAAGCCAACCGGCGGAGAACGAAGGGGCACGGTCCTCCTTCGTCATCGGCGACTTTTGCGCCCTGGACTGGTTTTTGGACTTCCTTTTCCTTCTTTTTCTCCTTTTCTTTCCTTCTTCTTCTTCTTCTTCTTTCTCTTCTTCGTCTCGTTTTTGCATTTATCGTCTCTTATACTTCTTTCGACTTTCTTCTTCTTCTTCTTTTGCTTTTATCTTTCGACTTTCTACTTTCAATCAGCTCAACTTCTTCAAATCTTCAAAACAAACAACCTAACCTCGAAAAATGCCTTCAAGCATCGCCCTCACCTCGACCGTTCTCCTCTTCGCAATCTCTGCTCTCGCTGATGCTTCAGATAGAGATTTCACTTGGGGAAATCTACCTTCCCAACCATGGCAAGATAATCAATCTGGTGAGAAAGTCTTTCTGAAAATCGATCAATCAACAAACAACAGCAGAGCAAAACCGGTATCGCGCAGGATTCTAGCCTAACGCCTTCTCCTATCTCTTCTCTCTCTGTCATTCCAATTTGGACTCTCTTTTCCAATCTCAAAGGTAGCAACGACTGTAATGCCAAATGGGGATCCAGCAGTCCAGACTCGATGTGTCAAACCGCCGTCAGTGAGTTTTTCAATTCGTTGGCACGAGGTACTGATAAGCCAAATCGATCCTCGTCTTGCTTTCTAACGAGCACATCTTCCTCTTTTCTTTTCTCTTTTCTTTCTTATTCGTACCCTTCCAGTCAACGGAGTAGATGGTGAGAATCGATTCGCGCTCCGTATCCAGAGAGATCCATCTCTTTTTCGTCACTAGCTCGAGCTCCTTATTGACAATGGCTTCGAATCATCTCCTCTCTTTCACTTCTTATCTTCTCAGACGTCTGTCTATGGGCTCCACCTCAACCCGGTCCAGATTCAGCCATCGGTAACACCGAAAGGATCGAAGTTGCTTGGTGTATCAAGGATGGATACGGTTCTCGTCTGATTCCAGAAGGTACCATTCAAGCCGCTCAATTCGTCAAGACACCTACCTTTGTTCAATTCACGGCTGTTGGAGACTTTACCAAGATCAATGTCCCTGCTGGCGATGCTGGAGGAGAGGTGAGTGAGAAGAGATCTCGTGAGCTTCGTCTTCGTCTGTCTGACCGATTTCCCTCGCTCGTTTCAATCCTTAGCTCGATCCCCATGGAGCTGATGGGAATGGAAACCCAATTGGAGGTCTACTATTCTCAAACGCATGGAGTGGAGATTTTGAGCAGAGTCATGAGTGGCAATCTTTCATATCAGCTGGTGAAGCATGCATGAGAGCATGTCGAGGAAATGACTGGTACAATCAAGTGAGTCTTGGACATCGCGAGCAACAAGGATCAATATACAACAGAAGAGAGTTTTCCATTTAGTAGTCAATGGGTGCTGACCAATATTCTCTGTCTTCTCCGATCCCTCTTTCTTCTCCGATCCCTCTTTCGATTCGATTCAACAACAGAATATGTGTCCACATGTATATGATGAACAGTGAGTTTGAAGCGTCTTTCGTGCCCTCTGGAATTCCCACGTCGCTCATCTCTCTCTCTCCCTCTCTCTCCCTCTCTCTCTCTCTCTCTCTCTCTCTCGAATCAAACAGAGGATGTCGTTACAACGAAAACTACCGTTATGAAGCTAATGGAGGTCCTCAATTCGAATCCTGTGATGGAGACGATCCTTCATCATTCGTTGGTCACCGTTCAGATGGTTCTGTCTGGTATCAAAATGACGGTGGCGATCCACCTCCAGCTCCAGCACCTGGAGCCACTTCCAACTGTAAAGCTGTAAACATTGCTTACGGTGCCGCTGCTCAAACAGGAAACGCTGGTTCTTCCTCTTCAACTTCCTCAAGCAGTAGCAGCACTTCGACTTCGTCATCATCATCTTCAACCGTTACTTCTGCCTCTTCTACTACCACCTCGATCGTCACCTCGACCGTCAGACCTACTACTTCAGCTCAGACTACTCCAGCCACTTCGCCAGTCTCTTCGTCAAACTCTAATCAAGACGACAAGTCCGACGCCACTTCTCTAAAGATGGCTTCCAGTTTCAGTGTCGTAGCTCTCGTTGCCGCCTTCACTTTCTTGGGTTAAAACGGAGCACCAATCAATGGACAATTCTCTTCTCTTACTTTTCCGACTATTCACACACTCTTTTGACTATCTTTACGGACTATTTCTTTTTTCGCTCCTTCGTCACCTCATCTAGAGCTTTTTGTTTTGTTCTCTACTTTGTTACCCTTCTTGCTACTTTGCTCTTTGCTTTTTTCATCCCAATACCACGTTCTTTTTCTCTGACTTCTTATATTCATGAACGAGCGAGATGGTTCAACTGCAGAGTCGAGTTCAGCTTTCAGATTTCGAAGACGAAAAGCAGTCGACGAGATCTCCCCTTGAATTTGGTTCTATAGAATTCAGTCGATCTCCGAATCAGTCAGAGCACTTTTACAGAACGTCGTGCTTCTACAATCTCAAGGGTCTAGAGTTCTGAGCTTGACTGAGATGAAAGTTTGAGAAGAAGGGTCATGTATCTGCGGGAAATGATGACGGAAGTGAAGTGAACATGCTCAAGAGACAGCAGGATTGAAAAGGAAGGAAGCACCAAAAGAGACAAAGAGCGAAGTACTGGCAGTGAAAACTTTTCAAGGAAGTGAGAAGAACGCGCCGGGGAGAAAAAGTTGGCAATCAAAGGTAGTAACGAAAACACTAGACGTTGAAGTTGGTGATCTGTAGTTTCGACGTAGAAGGAGAGGGAAAAAACAGCAAGGTCAGCGACAGAATGACAGAGTAGCAGAATTTCGAGAGGCTCGAAAGAGTCAACAGCTTCGTCGAAACAACCGAGCTCAATTTCATACTGACCAGTTCGGTAATCTCTCTCTTCGCTTCTCATTCTCTATCCACTCATTCTATATCTCGATTCTTCTTTCCCAGATTCTAATTCTTTTGTGGAACCTATGCACTGAGGGTGTGACAAGACTACTAGCATTATCTTTTTCCTTCCAATGAACTTGATTCTCGAGGCTTTGGTCTTGAAAAACTCTTGGTAGAAAAGAAGATGAGTCTTCAGGTCTTGAAAAAGAGAACAGGCTCGGGTAAAGGAGACTTGAGAACCAGCTTTTGTGACATTCTTTGCAATCACCGAGATCTAGATGCTTGAGATTCGGAAACGAGAGTTGAGGGACGTCCGAGGACCAAGCTTTGACATTTGCGGAAAATGTGAGGTGGGTCAATCTTGAAGACAATTTGTCCAAAAAGGAGTAGATGAGATCAAAATTAGTCTCAGTGTTGTACTGATTGATCTTGAAAGTGTGAAGACGAGGAAACTCAAACTGCGAGAAAAGCTCTGTTATCTCCATTGCAACGCAAAGAGAAAGCAACTCCAGATTCGGGAAGACCAGAGGAACTTGAGTCTCCGTCGCTGGAACGTCGTCGTAAAAGTCAAGTATCAGAGTTCTCAACGCTTCCCCGCAGTTGAAGACAACGTCAAGCGGAGAGTCGCCGTAAGGCCCATCCCCATCCACTTGCACGAATATCTCCAGACACTCCACCGAATCCCCGATCCACTCTTGCATGGCATCGCTGTGGACTTCCTCCAAGGTACAGCCAAAGTTGATATTCTTCAATGTAGCTTTATTTGTTCTTACTGGCAGTCGAAGCTCGTGAGGCCCTTGGAACCACCAGTCAGTCCAATAGGAGTAGAAAGTTGTCAGCCGAGAGGCAGTAGAAGCAAAGATCCAGATCAGAGCAACCGCTCCATCTGAAAGTATAACTGGATCAATTTCCAGAACTTGAAGAGTGCCACTAGCCAGGTCTGTCAAACCTTGAGTGAAGATCTCGAATGAATCTTCCCAGAATTCACAAGGCGATCTGAATTCAGTCAAACCCACTTCTTCTCCTACAAAGTCGATCGCTATTTCCATCATTTTGACAATCCTGCGTTCTGGTGCTTCGAATCCACACTCTCTAGCTGGTATCAATGGGGTCAAAACGAAGGATTTTGAGGCGTCATCTCCAGCCTTGAGTTCAAAGTAGATAGGAGCTTGGATCCAAATTGATTTGATAGAGGTGAAGTCAATGAAGTTTTCAAGTCGTTCAATGAGGTGCAGAATGAAGTCTAGAGGATCATAGTGCATTCTAAATCGGTAATCCCAAGAATGACCCTTCTTGAAATCTTCTAAAGAAGACCCCTCGCCATCGAAGAAGAACCTGACCTCTTTCAGACTGTTTTGGGAGAGTCGGAACGTTTCCACGAAAAAGTTCAAAGCCTCTTCATTCCTAATTCCTTCCGTATATCTCTCAAGAAACTCCTCCCATAGGATACTCAGATTGATGGAGATCTTTGTCAGTCGATTTGTGTCCGGAATGAGGGAGAGACGACGAAAGGTGTTGAGAAAGTGGGGAAGCATTTCCGTGAGTCTTTCTTGTCGGCTTTGATACCACTTTATCCCAAGATGAGAGAGGTCCACTTCCGTATGAAGAAACATCTGGGAGAAGACGAAACGCTTCCATTCTTGGTTGACGCCAGCAGAGAGATGGATTGCAGCGGGAGGGAGAAGGGAAAGACATTCGTTGAACATTTCTTCTGGTAGCACTTGGTTTGGATCCGTTGAATTTGAACGAGGAGTGATTGATTTCATTTTGTTGTGATTGAAGAAAGAGAGGAGAAGAATCGAAATCGAATCAAAGAGGAATCAGTCCGGGTTCGACTGAGTGGTGGATGGTGGAAGAAGAGAAGAAAGAAAGTTTCGAAGAAGATGGATTAAAGTCATCTCGAAAACACCGACTGAATCTCGCCGAGTCTGATCAACTTCACTTTGAGCTATCTCGCCATTGATGCTCAGAATCTGCTCTTTGTAATCCTGAAAACACAGAAAAGAAGTCACATCTTCCGTCAGAGGAACGGACGAGGTCGAAACAGCCAACGACTTCGCTTCTGCGGATCCTCGCTGGGATCTTCGGTTCGATCTCCTTCTTCTTCTTCTTTCATCTTTGTATCAACAATAGCTCATAGGCCAAAATAGCTTCAAGACAGACAGGACCCACTTGAGTATCGACTGTACTTCTCATCAATGCTCAGAGTTACGACAGTGTCAGCGTGCTTGAAAGTTGAAAGACGATGGAGAGCAGTGGAAATTACATCTCAGTCACAGAGTCGGCGCGGAGATTATCTCATCATGAGGGAAGATTTGGAAGAAGCTGGGAGTCATTGCCCTCTCTGGGGATGAAAACAAAGGAAAGTTGAAATGAAGACGGAGACAAAAGTCGACGTCAGTTCTCTCTGCTTTTCCGTTGGCGATGATGTGTGTCCAATAAACCGAATTTCATAATCCAGGTTCTACTACTCACCTGATATAGACCATTTCATACTTCCATCTTGATGATCTCCGAGCTCTTGCCAACCTTTTCGCGTAGATCAACCACTTCTGCTACCGATTCTTCCAATTTCGTCAAGCCTGTTTCCTCCAAACCGTTTTCCACTTCGGATTCCACCACATCAAAAGGGAGGACTAGAGTCTTGAGATCAATCATCTTGACGCCTTTGATTTTGACTCCAGCTTCTACATTGGCTTTTCTCTGACTCAGCATGGATGATAGATCTTCGAATCTTGCCCAAGCAGACATTTCACCTTCCCATTCATCACCTCTCGAATCCTCACTGAGATCAATCTTCAACTCCACGAGCTCTGGACATTGAGATGCTAGCTTGAATAAATCGTCAAAACCGTCCAAGCCAACCAGCCAGAGTTTTGAACAAGCTGGTAGAGAAGAAAGCGTTCGAGAGTTCCGAATGACGAGAGTCGAAAGAGAAGGTAACTTCATCCATGCAGGAAAGACTGAGGTAGGGTGAGTCCAACCTAGATAAATGTCTAGGAACTTAAGATTTGGGAAGCTCAAGGTTGGAATTTCTGGTTCTGCTTCCTCGTCAATGGTAATGTCAAGATGCTTCAAGGTTCTAGAGGATCGTTCTAAAATTCTTCTGATGGCCAAGGAGTCATAGCTTTCCTCCTCCAAGACCAAAGACACCAAGTTATCCAGAAGATACAAATGGGATTGCAACAACTTCTCCAAATCTGAGATCCATAAGACTCTGAGACTTGAACCTTTGTTGTCTTCCTGATCATCATCTCTTTCTTCCAGTTGTAACCTGAGTTTGTAATACAGAGTTGGAGTACTAGTCAATCTGCAGTCCACCAAGTTTGGAAATTTCCAAAGGTTCTCTTCGAGTGCCTCTTCAACCTCGTGATTCCTCCCCTTGAGCTCCAGAACTTGAAGGGTATCCTTGGATCTTTCGAGAGTTTCGACGAAAGGACCACTATCCACTTTCATAGCGACATCCATTGGATTCTATAACCTGGAAGGACATCTACGAAAACAGCCAACAAACTCAACAAAGCAGCCGCTCTGATAGGTTCATCGACTGGTAAACTTTCAGGTCCTTCTCCATCTACTTCTTTCCCTTTCCCTTTACCTTTTACTTTGGATTTCTTTCCATCAGATCCCAACTTCTCTTCTTCTTGAACTACAGGTCTATCGATCTTCTCTCCAGCGAAGACGCTCAATCTTCTCAACATTCCTAAACCTACTTCTGGATCTCCTACTATATCTGTTGCCAATCTCGCAATCTGTTCTCTGGCACCTAGGATTCTCAAGGATTTCTTCTTGAGAGAAACGATTTCGAAAGGAGCTGCAAGACCGAATCGACGAGATGTTAGGATGGTGGAAGTTGGTTCTTGATGTCTGTCTTTTTGTGATCCGTCTTGATCCGAATCTGAACCTGAGGAATCTTCTAGATCTTGAGCTGAAATCGGTAGATGAGTGACTCTAGAATTTGGAGCTGATGGTTCCTTGGCTTTTCCTTTTGTCTTTCTTTGACAGTTTCTCTTGCTTGATCTCCTCCTCCTCCTCATCGCCTTCTTCTTGATCTTCGACTCCTTCCATTTCGTCATCTTCGTCATCATCAACGACCTCTTCCTCTCTCCAACCTCCATCCACATCTCTAACAGGCAGTTTCCTCTTCTTGTTAATCTCTCTCTCGTTCTCTTCTTCGATCTGTTTCCTCTTGTTCAACTTCTTCATCTTCAACAGATAATCTTCTTCTCTCTTGTAATCTTTCCTTTCATTCTCCTTTTTCCCATTCTTCTTCGATATTGACGATGTCTTTTGATCTTGTTCAGCTTCTGAATCTGGTAGACTTTCCAAAGCGTCTAAATCTGAATCTTCGGAAATCTTCGGAATCGAATGAATCCTCTACTTCTATCTCTTGATCTTGATCCAGGTCTGAATCTGATAGACCTTCCATGTCGGTTGAAGCTTCCGAATCTATCTCTGAATCTTGTTCTGCTTGTTGGATCGACTTTGACGATTTGGATTTGTTCAGTTTCTTTTCTTTCAATCTTCGGGATTCTTCTTCTCTTGCTGCTTTGGTCTCTAGCTTCTTGATCTTTTCGAGTTCGGGTCTTGATCTGAAGAAGAGTAGAAAGTGGGAGAACGGTAGGAAGAAAAGGTGTAAGTTTTGGAGAAGGATGAGGCAGGTGGAATGCAGCTCATTCCCACAGCGAAGAGCGATACTCCTTCTATTCTTGATGAAGATTCAGGAGCTCAGACTGCATCTACCATTGTCAACTCCGACCAAAAGGAAGAGAGAGGCACAGAAAGAAGGTAATGTAGCTTCTCTCGAACTTGACTGTACTTTCTACCCTCGACACTCTCTCCTCCCCGCTCTGCTACCACGTCATCTCTTCTACTCACTTGCTAATCTCCTTTTCATTTATTCCCAACAAGAACTTCATCTGATTCGAAGTGGAAGGTTTCTCTTGATTCCCTTTCGACTTTTTCTTCTCTCTGTTTTCAGTTTCTTCTTCTTCTTCTTCTTCTTCTTGATCCTCTTGATCCCCCTCGTCTTCCTCACCGGATCCTACCATTTCTTCTGCATCCAGCATCTGTTGATATTCATCTTGTTCATCTTGTTCTATCTGATCGTTCGGATTCGAGATGAAAGCTGCTGGACCTCTACTTGACTTTTCCTTCTTCTTGTTTGGCTTCTCGTTGGATTTCCCGTTGCTCAATCTGTTTTCTGGATTCCCTAGATATCCCCTTCCTCTCTTTTTAGAAGATCCTGACTTTGCTTTCGCCATCCTTAAAGTGATACGATGGAATGAGGAGATCTCGATCACTCTCGAAATTTTCACCGAGCTCATATCAAGCGCCGAGGTGGGCTCTCTAGTCAGAATCTGCTTCTGTTCTTCTTCTTCCATGCTTCTGTTCCTAAATACCTCTCTCTCTCTCTCTTTGGACGCAGTTTCTGTTCCTGATTTGTAATGCTTCCAATCGCATGCATTGCAGTCAAGTTCAACGTCAGTCGACCTCGACCTCAAGCTAAGTCAGTGATGGGCAAAGGGTGAGGCTCTTCGCCATTCTTCACCGCCTTCTCCCTTGTTCTGCAGTTTCTTCAGTCTCTGCATTGGTGGTTTCAGAATCTCCAAAACGATATCATACACAAACAAAGAATACTTCCTCTTCTATGTATGGAGTAGCGAACGTGGAAAATGGAAGCTTCTTCAGACTTCGAACTTCCGTCGAAGCCGTGCCCCTTCCAACTCAGTCAACTTCGATACGCAGGCGCATGCTTCGAATGCATTTGGCGTTCTTCTAATAAAGTGAAAAGAGCGGGATGAGTTTTTGGTCTCACCTTATTAGTCCACGCGCGTCTCTAAGCCTAGACTTGGGCTTGGGTTTGGGGGACCTCTTCTCTTCGAGCTGCTGCTATTTACGTTTTGTTACTGAGTCGTTTTCGTTGAGCCATGTGGCTTTCATGCAAGGAGTCAAAACCATGAACCCAAATCAAATTGTATATAAGGAGCTCCCCTTTCTGTCCTTTTTTTCTTTCTCTCCCATCTCTCTGCTTCCCATCTTCTTCTCTCTTCTCTAACCTCTCTCGCCTCTCACTTCAAAACTCAAGATGCTCAACCGAGATCCAAACGAAGAAATCGAAGAAAAGGATACCTCTGACATTTCCTCAGAAATGGGAAATCAAACCGAGGATCCAGAAAAGGGAGATTTCTCTGAACAACATTCCATGAAGAAATCAGCAACCATGAATTCTTTAAAGTATCAAAGTAAACAACAAACAATGACTTCTATTTCCAAACCTTCGGAAAGAGAAAAACAATTGAGAAAGGAAAAGACTTTGGAAAGAACTTATTCTATTTCTGGTGGTTCAATGTCTAGACCTAGAGTTCCCGTCAGACAGAGAATGGCTGGTGAATTCAGAACTCTCAGTATCAATTTGACTGAAGGTGGATTGAATGAAAAAGGAACAAAAAAGGGAGGAAAAGTTACCAGAGGTTAGTATTGTCGACAACTTTGTTTTTTGTCTCTATCTCTCACTCTCATGCCGGATTTTGCCACCAACCCACGCGTTTCAAACTCATTCTTTTCGCGACGCTCCTTCTTACCCCTTTTCTTGTTCTTCCTTTCTTTTATCATTCTACAGAAATCTCTGATCTGGAATGGCACAAGATCACTACCGAAGAAGCTTTGACTCGTTTGAACTCTTCTTCGACTCAAGGTCTAGATGACGATCAAATCAAGAGACGTCTCTCTCAAGACGGTCCAAACAAGATGTCTAAACCTCCTAACAGATGGGCTCAAAAGATCTTTGGTTACGTCTTTGGTGGATTCGGTTCTTTGCTTTTGGGTGGATGTATCATCTGCTTCATTGCATGGAAGCCACTAGGAAACCCTAGTGAGTAGAACGGTACTCCCAGGTGGTCGACAGAAAGAGCTGTTTGACTCATCGTCTTGCCTTCTTCCCCTTACCTCTCTCCCTGCTCTAACTTCCCAGATCCTCAAGTTTCCAACTTGGCTTTGGCTCTCGTTCTTGTAAGTACTTCGAACTGTTCGAATTGGAGAGGTTTTCGGAGCCGTAGGACCTCGTTATCTGACTTGCTCTTCCATATCTCCCAAACTATCTCCAAATCTGCAACTCTCTCTCTCTCTCTCTCATGCAGCTCGCCGTCGTTCTATTTCAGACTTTGTTCAATGCTTACCAAGACTTCTCTACTTCTAGAGTCATGGAATCAGTTGGAAACATGTTGCCTCAAGAAGTCCTCGTCATCAGAAACTCAGTTCAAGTCACCATTTCGTCCACTCAAGTCGTTCGTGGAGACATCGTAGTTCTAGCAATGGGTCAAAAGATGGCAGCTGATATGAGAGTTCTATCGTTGGAAGGAGATTTGAAGTTCGATAGATCTGTTTTGACTGGTGAATCTGATGCGATTAACGGTACTGTCGACAAGACTGATGACAACTACTTGGAAACTAGAAACGTAATCATGGCTGGAACTCATTGTGYTAGTGGATCTGGTTTGGCCATCGTTACTACTACTGGTGATAGAACTGTCTTTGGAAGATTGGCAAAGGTTTCTTCAGCTCCCAAAGCTGGCAAGACTACTCTTCAAAAGGAAATCTTCTTGTTCGTCGCTATCATTTCTTCTTTGGCTGCTACTTTGGTCGTCATCTGTGCTATCATTTGGGCAGCTTATTTGCATCCAAAACACCCGGAATTCATGAGCGTCTCTGCTCTTCTAGTCAACGTGAGTTATCRAGTGGTTCGTTGGAAAGMARCTTTCKYATTCGGAGCTCACAACTGACCTTCTTCACCTCTTTAATTCTCTTATCTTCCTCGCTTTTTGTCCCCTAGTTGGTATCCATCGCCGTCGCTTTCATTCCAGAAGGTCTTCCAATCGCCGTCACTCTTTCTTTGACCGTCATCGCCAATAAGATGAGGTGAGTAGACTTTTCTTTGGAGTTCTCTATTTCTCGAATCACTTCTGACTTTCATTCGTCTTCCTTCTTACCTTCACCTCCACAGAAAAGTCAAGGTCCTAGCCAGATCGTTGGCCGTCGTCGAGACTCTTGGTTGTGTCAACGTCGTCTGTTCAGACAAGACCGGAACTCTTACTGCCAACAAGATGTTCGCTCAAACTCTCGGAATCTTTGGCTTCACTTCCACTCCTCAAGACGCTCTCAAGCACATCACTCTAGGTGCTCCAGTCGGAAAGTCTTTGAAGCAACTTCAATTCGTAGCTGCCGTCTGTAACGCTGCCTCTTTCGACAAGGCAGACAGCGAACTTCCATTGAACCAACGTAGAATTCATGGAGATGCAACCGACAGCGCTGTTCTTAGAGTAGCAGAAGAGATTCATGGTTTGGAGAAAGCCAACGAAGGCTGGGAGAAGAAGTATCAGTTATCTTTCAACTCGAAGGTGAGTAGCTCGAATCTCGTTTTGGTGTTTCAACTTGAGGTCGTAAGCTTCGGACCGAGACTGACCTCGACCTTCAATCTCTGTCTTTGACTCCTTCAGAACAAGTTCATGCTCAAGATCGTTCAAAACACCCACGCTTCGAAATTGGAAGGCTCTCTCTCTGACTCTGAAATCGCAAACTTCTCTGCCAACGATGCCATTCTCTTGTCGAAAGGAGCTCCAGACATTCTTTTGGAAAGATGTACCTCGATCTTGGATGCTTCCAGTGAAGTAGTCRAACTCACCGACGAACGTAGAGCTCAATTCTCTGCACTTCAACGTGAATGGGCTGCTCAAGGTCAACGTGTCTTACTACTCTGTCGTAAAGTCGTTCCTTCAGCTTCCACTCGTCTCAACCTAGACACTATCACCGACATTCAGGCTATTGAACTCAACACTGGTCTTACTGCTGTCGGATTGATTGGAATCGTTGATCCTCCACGTCAAGACACTTTACCAACTGTTCAAACCGTCAGAGGAGCTGGAGCTAGATTCTTCATGGTTACTGGTGACTTTGAATTGACCGCCGTTGCAGTGAGTAGAACAAAGAGTAGAAGACTGCTCTTGGTTGGTCGTTGTCAATGTAACGAAGCATCCTCGAGCTCTCGCTGATCTCTTCTTTCTTCCCTTCACTTTCACTCTTAGATTGCTCGTCAATGTGGTATCATCACCACTTCAAAGGTTCACGGATTCTCGGACCTCCAGTCAATCCGTCTTCCAGCTTACGACGTCTACGCTGACAACGATGCCAAGGAGAAGTACGCKCTTTCTCTTTCTGGAAAGGACATTATGAGAATGGAGGTCGCTGATTGGGAAGTCGCTACTCGTTTCGATGAGATCTGCTTCTCTCGTACTTCTCCGGATCAAAAGCTTCGTATCGTCAAGGAATTCCAAGCTAGGGAAGGAGTGGTAGCCATGTGGGTGTTTCGATCTGTCACGAACCTGTTTAGAACTTGCTTCTGACTTCTCAACTCTACCTCGTTTCATCTCTCACACAGGACTGGAGACGGTGTCAACGATGCTCCTTCTCTCAAACAAGCAGACGTCGGAATCGCCATGGGATCTGGTAGTGAAGTTGCAATGGAAGCTTCGGATCTAGTCCTTCTAGGAGACTTCTCTTCCATCGTTGACGCTCTTCTACTCGGTAGACTTTGCTTCGCCAATCTTCAAAAGACTTGTCTCTACCTCTTACCAGCCGGATCCTTCGCTGAACTATGGGCAGTTCTACTATCTTTCTTCTTCGGTTTACCTCAAGCTCTTTCCAACCTTCAAATGATCTTCATCTGTTGTTTGACCGATCTCATTCCATCTTTGGCTTTGACTCAAGAAAAGGCAGAAGCTGATCTATTGAAACGTAAGCCAAGAAACGTCAAGAAGGATCACATTATCTCTTGGAGACTCTTGACCCATGCTTATCTTCTAGTCGGAGTCCCAGTCACTCTCTGTGCTGCTTCTTTGGCTTTCTGGCATATGCAACGTAAAGGTATTCCATTCTCAAACATGTGGCTCAAGTACGGTGGTGGATCTATTCAAAGTACCAATCCAGACTACTTCAATGAAATTCTTTACCAAGCAAATGCCATCTACTTCTTCACTCTGGTCCTCATGCAATGGGCCAACTTACTCTCGATTCGTACTAGAACTCTATCGATCTTCCAACAAGCACCTTTGGGAAACTCGGAGACTTCCAACTGGACTTTGTTCCCAGCAATGGCTTCTTCTCTCGTCATCGCTGTCTTCTTGAGCTAGTAAGTGTTTCTCGTTTTCGACTTGAGCTCACCTACAGAGATCGATCGCTTTTCTGACCCTCACTTCTCAACCCCTATCTTTTCTTTTCTCTTCTCTCAGTATCCCTGCTCTTCAAAAGGTCTTCTTGACTCGTGGAGTTCCAGTCGAAAACTACTTCATTCCAATGGCTTTGGGAGTCGGAATGTTGCTCTTGGACGAAAGCAGAAAGTATCTCGTCAGAACTTTCCCAAGAGGTTTCGTCGCTAAGGTCTCTTGGTAAACCAAGAATACCATGTACAATACTTGTTTCCTTTTCCGTTTCTCTACTGTGTTTCCTTTTCCACCATAGAACTTCTTTCGTCTTCTCTTCAATTCTCACGATCTCAACCTAACGACCCCCATTTCACCTTACTTCACGACTTCACGCTTCACTCCACGTAAATACATGGGTTGAAAGAATTC
>BCHO01000030.1:0-45178 GCA_001599655.1 Golubevia pallescens
AAACTCCCGTGAGCCCGTACATGTTTTCCTCTTAGCTGCTGTAGTAGTTACCCCTCGTTGCCTTGGCATACGGGTGGATATTGGAATACGAGTCAAATTCAAGCTCGAATCTTTTTGGTTTGCGACAACTTTGATCTGCTCTCTTCAACCTTCGGTCCTGAGAAGGACTCACCATATTTGAAGCGTTGACAATCTCTAGTGAGAGCAAACATGACATCTTGACAGGTCATAGTAGGAAGCTTTCCTCCATAACGAGGTTTCCCAGTGCCCTCTACCGAAAGAAATTGACGGTCGTAGTTTTCGATGAAGAGAACCGGCACTGGAGGTTCAGTTGCGTTCTCTAATTTTGCTCTATAAAGCATCATCTGCATACATTCCATTTCAATATTTGAGAATCGTTTGGTCCATAATATCCTCCGTGGAATTTTCTCTCTGTAAATATTTGGTCTTCACCATCACCAACACAGTAGGTCAGAGCTGCAAAGAAAGGATTGACCCCACGAGATTCGAAACCTTTTCCATTGATCTCAATCGGAGTACCAGGCTCGATACTCTTTAAAGTGGAAAACTTTACATCTGAGCGAAACATGACCTTTGCCAACTTTTTGGTCATGGTCAATCTTCTAGCCCCTTGAGAGACGGTTTGAAACTTTTTGAGATCTTGATAAGAGAGAAGGGGTAGAATCTGATTGATCCAGAAACTGACTGGGTAGTTTCCGAGGTGAGATGGATGAGTGATCTTTCTAGACAAGGAATGAAGAAAGCGATTGACTGAAGAGAGTAGCTTGACTGAAGCGAAGTCGAGAAACTTGAAGATACCATTGATCCAGATGTCTGGGCGAGTGAAGAGTTGATTCATGATGTACAAGTGAATGTTTTTTGATCTGAAGATGAGTTGGAAGAAAGGAAGAAAGAATTTGCTCGAGATCAGAGATTGAGCAAAGGGGGTCAGTTCGAAGATTCGAAGATTCCAAGCGACGCTTCTCATCTTGATTTGCTCAAGCCTCAAAGTGAAACTGACTCTTCCCTTTCTTCCACTTTAAAGATGTCTGAGCAGCCGCAAACGAATGGAAATGGAGCTTCACCTCAACCAGAACAGACAGGACAAGGTTCAGGATCAGCATCTCCAGCTCCAGCTCCAAAGAAGGGAAGCCCAAACGACTTTTTGAAAGGTGAGAGAATGAATGACAGACAGCAGAGAACAATCACTCAATTCATCAACATCCTTGACTCACTCGATATCTTTGATTCTGCTATTCATTCAGGTGTCATTGGAAAGTCAGTCACTGTCCGATTGAACTCTGGAATCGATTATAAAGGTCAGCATCAGAGAGAAGGGAGAGCAGTATCTCTATCTTTCCACAATCTCTCTCTCTCTCTTCTTGCTCATCACCTCTCTCTCTTTCATTGATCTGTTCTTTTGAACTCATCCACAGGTATTCTATCTTGTTTGGATGGATACATGAACATTGCCTTGGAGCAGACGTCGGAGTACGTAGATGGAGTAAAGAAGAATGAGTACGGAGATGCTTTCATTAGAGGAAACAATGGTGAGTCGACTCGATGTTTTCCCTTTGATTCTATTCAGATTGAGTTTTGTCACCAATTTGGAAAGAACAGCAGAGCTAGCAGTCGAGATTTAGGAGAGACAAGGCGGAAGCTGGAGGGAAAGATCAGAGAGTACCAATTGCAAGCTTCAACATCACTTTTACGGAGACTCCTTTGCTCATCCAGGTCCAAGGCTCTTTAGCTCAGATGTTCGATAACAAACTCAATAGAAAATGGAGCAAGAACGAGTCGGAAGAGGGAAAGATCAGCTCCACTGTTTCTCTTTGAAGTTCAATTGCCTCTGGAAGAAGTTGTCAATTCAATACATCAATCCTTCATTCGATGTACGGATCATCCTTTTCAATACTAGCTGTCCTCCAAGTCGGAAATCATTCCAGCGAAGGAGTTTCGAATCCCAGACTTTGTAGATCTCTACTAAAGGGTTGGAAGAGACGAGGCTCTGGGCTTTTCTGATGACTTCGAAACGGGATCGATCAATTTCAATGCTGATCAGTTCTTTCTTTTTTCTGTTTCTCTTTTCCATTCCTCGTTCTACACAAACTGACTCCATCGAACATCTTCCTGAACTTCGTCGGATCCTCAATTTGCTCGTTCTCTACGTTTTCTGTCTCTTTCATTCTCTCAGTCTTGTACATCACGGCGTCCGAGTGACAGCCGTTCTTTGTATTCTTCTTTTCTTTCATAGCTCACCAATTGTAATATAAGGACTCTTCCAGCTGCGAGGATCCTGTAAAGGCTTCCTACTGGTCTGCAAATCTAGACCTCGAGCTCCTTCGAATTCCCTTGATCGTTTCTCGAAAATGACCTCTGCCCTCATTTTCTCACCACGACGCTTCACCAGAAATCTGAAACATCTGACTGTAGCTTTGAATAGCTTTGAAGGGTCGTTTCGCTGCTCGGGGACCGCCGAGGGTCTTGAAAAGAGAGGACGAAACCTTCCTTCGCTTCTTCTCTCCAACCACCATCATCGTCCAGAATCAATGCCTTCCATCAATGACACGTTATCACAAGAGCTTCTCTTCAAGATCTTCAAACATCTAGATTCGAAAGAAATGGTCAGAGTAACTCGGACTTGCAAGCAATGGGCAGAAATCATCAACGAGCACAAATCGTTTTGGAAGGTCATTTTTCTACCAGAAAAAAGCTTCAGAAAATGGAAGCCCTCAATCTTACCTCATCTTACTAAACCAGTTGGGAAAGAGTTGAAAGAAGTAGACATCAGAGTACTAGTAGAGGATCTAGACGGAGAAGACATAGAAGGAGAAGATCAAGAGCAAGCGCGTCTGTGGGATTGTCTTCACAATTCACGTCGTACTCTTACTTCGCTCCTCTTGATAAGGGAGGTGAACGACAACGTTTACGGAAATTGGAACTTTTCACATCTACTACGCTGCTTCAAAAGCCTCAGAGCCTTGAGGTTGATAGGAAAGGAATACAATAGTACACGCCAGGTCAAGCTACTTCTCAAGACTCCGAGTGAAAATCCGACAGGTTTACAAGTTTTATGGCTCCCTTTCTTGTCGAAATCGATTCTCACCGAGCTGCCACACAAGTTTCAACATCTAGTTTCTTTGGATCTGTTCGAACCGAAACCTGCTTCCCAATGGAAGCGAGTTCTGAGAGGTCCTTCCAAGACGTTGAAACATCTCAGCTTCTGCATTGACGAGGACGGTTCAGATTCTGAAGAGGAGGAAAAGATAGAAGAAGACGATCATGAGGTTGAGAAACTTGTTCTCTCATTCCCGAATTTGAGGGTCTTGGAAATCCATCCTGATGATCCCCAAAACGATTATTTCCCAAGGTGGATGCAAGTCCCTTCTTCTGTGATATTGATCGGTAAGCGACTTATGAAGAAGATGCCTCCAATCTCGAGTTTATGGATAGAGCAGCTGGGAAATTGGAAGTTTTTAATCAAACGAAGTCCAAACATGAAAGAATTGAGATACTCAGGAGAAAGACTGCAGCGTTATGAACAAGATGACTTGGTATCTCTACTCAAGATGAGGGAACTAAAGGTCAGACGTGGATTAAAAGTGGGAGGAATCAAAATCGAACAGATTCAGACTCTGGTCATTCCCTTCAAGAATGTACCAGAGCATGTTTTGCAACAGTACAGGAATTTGGTGGGAGAAGTTTTAGATTTACACTCCAATGCCGTTTCTGATTGGATTGAGTTGGAAATCACTTGAGGTGAGTTTGACCTCAATCTCCATTCGTAAGGTTTTTTCTGGTGCTCACTGCATCTCTTTTCTTGCCGTTACTCTTCTACTCAGCAGTGTTCTGCCATCACGATGTTAGGTTCGTGTTCTCTGCTTGCTACGGTTGCAACTTGCTTCTATCTTCAAACCGCTACGGATTGATCCAGCTCTTCGAGCCTTGTATCTGTACTTTGTGTACTTCACTTTCAAGAAAGGATCCCTCGAATCGAGACTCTCGTCTTCCGAATGATGTTCTTGAGCTTCTTTGTCTCAACTCAGACTTCTGGAGTGTAGTAAGACCAGATGTAAAGTTATGTATCAGATCATCTGGCCAGAACAATTGCAAACATTCAAATACACTTTCAACCTCCTTCAACCTCCTCCAACCACCTCCCATCTCCAACGAGTTGAGAGAAAAGACAGAAGAGCGAATGATGAAAGGATTTCAATAATCGAGTGGAAAGGAATTTCGAAAGAACCTGGATTATTTCATTTGCATGACCTGCGAGCCGAGAAACTGGAAGAAGCGAAAACTGTTTGATCAACAGAGAGAAAGAAAAGAAACCTGTCAGAGGATTTAAAGATCTTCTTGTCCGAAGAAGGAAGGTCTCTATCGCCTCAAAGAGCTCTGACTCACTTTGATCCATTACCTAGAGCTCAACTTCAACCTCCATGATTTCTGGAGTCGAATCACCATCGACCACCACTTCCACCAGCTGTCTGAGCGTTTCAAGGTAATTCGGGTTTTCTGCCGTCTTGACTAATTCGAAAGATATGACTAGAGTTTGAATCGTTTCCATCTTCATCCCTTCCACTAATAGTCCAGCTTCGATGTTAGACCTCCTCTTCCGCAATGCAAAGATGATAGTTCCAGGATTAATTCCCGATGGAGACTTCAGAATCCTGAGCACTTTCAACTGCGGACAACAATTGACTATGTTCTCTTCGTTTGAGCTGAGGTTATCTGCTCTAATCCACAGTTCGGAAATCGAAGGCAGGTGAGAGCAATTTGACCAGCTCATAATCTTCAGATTTAGAGGGACAATGACCCAAGCAGGAAACCTGAAGCCCCCGTTCAATTCCATGAATACTAGAGCAGGGAAAAATAAGACATTTTTTGCTGTAATTGCCTCTTCGTCCTCGTCCTCGTCTTCGAGAATGCTCAAGCCCAAGTGTTTGAGGGTTTTGGAAGGGCGTTCCAGAAAGCCTCTAAGCTTGGAGGACTTGACTTTCTCAATGAAGTCTAACGAAACTAAGTTCTGAAATCTGGAGATATCTTGAAGCCGAATGATGTCAGAGATAGAGGGAAGCCAGAGGACTTTCAAAGACGTCACAGAGTCAGAGCTTGAGGTTTGAATCATTCTGAGATGAACTTTGCTAACGCCGAGTACGTATGCATCCATGATCCTCAATGAAATCAGGTTCTGTTGAGTATTGATCGAATTGACTGCCTTTTCAAAGTGATCTCCAAACATTTCATCATCCTCAGGAATGAGAATCAAAAGATGACGGAGAGTTTCTTTGGAGAATTCCAGAGTGTTGAAGAGGTGGTCTTGAAATTCTTTGTGCAAATCTACTCTGATGTCCACTGTCTTGAGACTTGAAGCGCTTTTGAAATCAAAAAGCTCGAGGATTGAAGGATCCCACTTCTCGAGGCTATCCCCTGGAAGATGAAGAGTTCTCCAAAAGCTCTTGTGCTCGTCGATGATGTCAAACCATCTTTTGCAGACTCTTCTGACTATCGTCGTTTCGATGCAGTCTAGACGTTTGAAGATGTTGAAGAGTAGATCTGGTGATAGTGAATCGTTGATGGAAGTCATGATTGGAGGAAGAGAAAGTTGAGATTTTGATGTGATGGTTTGGGAAGAAGAAAGTTCAAACGAGCTTCTCTTCGCTTTTGATCTCCTCGGAGCTCGCCGACTCGCGAACAGACCTCTTCCTTCGAACTGACTTGGAAAAGATTCAAGCACAATCCTCTAAATGCCAACAAGCATGTCATTTGAGCGATTCCAGCCTAGAGGCGGGCAAACAGAGGACATAGCCTGGAGAGCCATCTCAACGAAATGACCTGAGTCCAGGAAAGTATAGCACTCTCCCTGCTTGACCTTATCGGGATGGCGGAGCCTCTACGACTCATGAGAAAGAGTAGTTCTCGCGCTTGCTAAATGAGTCTTTGAAGATGAGAGCGAGTCGGAAATTGTTGACGAAGAGCAGTGAAAGGTTTCTGCTGGCTACAAGCCCTCAGCAAATCACCTGCTCAACGAGGTTCAAGAGTCCTACCTCCAGCGTCGTAAATAAAAACCAAAGTCCAAGTGCTTCCTGATCATCTAGACCGGATCAAAACGAGTCTTTGCAGGTGAGAGCGAGTCGGAAAGACTCAATGACGAGCTTTCTCCCATGACTTCCCAGGTTCTCTCAGGGAGGGACCACCAACCAGCCAAGTCGACGAAGAATGAGCAAGGTTGACCAAACTCCAAATGCTTCGAAGTAGTCTAGTTCCAATTGATTCGAGTCTTTCCCGAAGAAAGCGGGTCGGAAAGAGTCGATGAGTCGATGGACCTTGAGCAGTTTTAGAGAGATACCACCAAGTCCCGAAAACTGTGGCACTCTCCCTGACTGTCTTCAGAGTGAGAACTTCGACAGAAGAGGTGCAGGCATAGCCATACGACTTCTCTAACGTCTTAGTCCAAAGGCTTCTTTGTTCGTCAGTCATCAGCGTCCTTGACTTTTCTCATTCCCTCTCTAGGCTCGCGCCCATGAGGAGGAAGATACTCAATCAACTTGATTTTGATAGACTGTGTTCATCTCTCTAGGGACGAGGCCCATTCAGAGATTTGCGTAGTTGATAGACTCGGTCCACCACTCTCTAGAGGCGACTTAAGCTCATTCAGAGTAGCAGGCTGGTCACTTTTTTTTGATAGCAGGGTCAGGGATTTGGTTTGTGTATAGTTTGTCATTATATTTTGTTGTTCTAGTTTGTCGTCACAAGGTCGTTGTAAGGTCGTTGTAAGGTCGCTATGTTATAGACTCGTGAGGGTCATTAGAATTGTTAAAAGAGACGATTACTCCAACTCTTCTTATCGAACAGAAGAACTGAAACAGTTAGGTTGCGCCAGAATACCAGGTCTTACACACGTGCCTAGCTCATGGAAAGGTCAAACTTCATCGTTGGCACAAATCAGTGAGATCTGTGCCTGTATACGAGGGTGAGTCGTATATCTCTTAGGGGAAGCAAAATCCGAGTTAATCGTTCTTACTGGCATTACTAGATTGCATTTAGCCTTATCACTGGCAATGAGAGCGTCCCGAAAAACCTTCCTTCGCTTCCCTTATAGAGAAAAAGGCTTCGGTGCAGGTCAAAGGTTTCTAACCCCATTCTAGGCAAATCAATCATTTACTCGAAATTTCCGGGAACAACAGGGAAATCTGCAGGATGAAATCGGTCCAGAATTGACTGTAGATCTCGAATCCAGAGCCCGTTCGAGCCTCAGAGAAACGTCGAGGAAATGGGAGACTAGGGGTTCATGTTTTTGGGCGACATGAAGTGCGAACACTCTTCTCAACAAGTCGTCACACATTCTGGTTTCAGGTTCGATTCCCGGCCAGGATCAACAATTTTGCACATTTTTCGCTTTCTGCTTTTCGCTTCCAGATCGCTTCCGGGTCTCTTCTCGACGCTTTTCGAACGCTGGGAGAAAGCTGGAGGATCGTGGTAGGGACTAGGGAGAAAGAAAACTCGTCGTCATTGTCAACGGCTAGCTATCAAGAGTTTCGGTAGACTTTGGAGTCGAAGCTGGAGCTGAACTGTATCTCATGAGCTCGATGGGATGAGTTACAGAAGTTGACGTTCGAGTAATTGAGAAGAGAGTCCAAAGGAGAGAGTTTGCTCTGGAAGTCAGCTCGTCGCCACTTCTTGCCAGAGACTCAGGGAGATTCAAGATGAGAGGTCAACAAGAGACTCTCTGAAAACTTCTAAATGAGGTTGAAACGGATTAAAGATCAGAACGGAAGAGGAGAAAGATCGAAAAAGAGTGATTTTCGGGGCCCGTTTTTCCAAAAGTCCAAATCTCGACAGACGATTTGTGGGCTTGAGAGAAAATGGAGCCATTTTGATCTCTGCAAGGAAGATGCAGAGGCTTTCGCTCCATCGAATGTTTTTCACAGATTCTCGAAATGATTACAGACCCAGTTAAGGGAGTGAATAGAGTCAAGAGAGGATTCAAAAGATGGCAGACCTCGAGCAGAGCGCTGGACACAGAGACTGCTTCCTTTGCCGTGTCCTTTGAGCTCGATCTCGATCTCACTCTTTCACCTTGATAAGCTGCAATATGACCATTTCTCAGTCGAATGATTTTTGTTTGTTCCATCAAGTGGTGGTCTTTCATATTGGCGTTCTTTCGTATTAGACAAAGACAGATTCGAGGTTTCAAATTCGAAAGAGCGCAGTCGCAATCAAATGGTGGCGGATAAGGATTGGATGAAAGAATAGAGATGGCAAAAGCGTGCTCTTGAGAAAGTGACTGACAAGGTACGACAACGTAAAAAAGGAAATTGAGGAGAAAGAGAAGAAGAAAATTAGAATGTGATTCTGTGGACGATTCGACTGAGAACCTGGATTGAGCGCCACCAACGAAGAAAAGAAAGACTAGAACACAGAGATCAGTAAGCACCATTCTCAAGGAACTGAGGGAATAGATGATCGAGAAACAAGGCTTACCTGATTGTTCGACTTGCGCACAGCGACTCGAAGTGTATGAATGCGACGGATCAGTCTGAGGGAAGAGATAGAAGGAGAATACCAAGCATGATCAGAAAAACAATCCCAAACGATGGTAATGAATCAACACAAGCACTCACCATTTAGATCTCTACCTCGAGGAATTGTGGCAAAGTGTCACCGTCGATCACCTCTTCGACCAAAGTTCTCAGCTTTTCCATAGACTCGAGATTTGAAGTCTTGTACGGAAAAATTATTGCCTTGATGTTTTCCATTCGGATGCCGTCGACCTTGAAGCCGGCTTTGACGTTCTCGGATCTCTCGATCAGAGCCTTGAGAAGAAAGTCCAGCTTACCCTCCCCCTCAGGCCAGTCAAAGATTCGAACAGTCTTCAGCTGCGGACAGCGAATCCCTATGCCTGGTTCAACTCTTGAGTTCATCATCCAAAGCTCTGATATAGATGGTAAATCCCATCCGACCCAACTAAGCAACTTGACGGAAGTCGGAAACACCAACCAATTCGGAAACTCCTCTTCATCGTAATCTATCTTCAGCACTTCGAGTTTGGGAAACTCCAGTTTCTCAGAAGTATCTCCTTCAGTATTAGTGACGTTGATTCCTAAATGTTTCAGATTCTTGCAGGGTCCTTCTAGAAATCGTCTCAACTCAGGGGAAGAAACCCAGCCGTGATGGTTGAAAGAAACCAAATTCTCGAATCGAGCTGATTGTTTCATTCTCCATTCAGTCGCGCTTCTTGGAGTCCAGAGAACTTTGAGTGGGCTCGTAGAATCTTGATGAGTGAGAGAGTCGTGAGCTGAATTGAAGCTTCGAAGACGAACCCTAGAATCTTGATCGGCATAAAAGTCAATAATCGTAAGATGAACTAGCTTTGGAAATGTTTCTACAACTTCTAATGCATCTATTTCACTAAAAGGCCCCTCTGGTATATTCTCCGTAAATATGACGTAGAGATGCTGAAGCGTGCCTTTGGATTTTTCCAAAGTCTCAAAGAGATCGTCCTCAACTTCTGCCGCCACTTTGATCTTTATCACCACCTTTTGTAAAGTTGAGCAGCTCTTTTGGTCGTATAGTTTGACAATTGAAGGATCCCATTCCCCGCTGTCTTTCGGAAGATGAAGAGTTCGCCAAAAGGATTTGTGCTCGTCAATAATCTCAAACCATTGCTTGCATACCCTTCTAACTCTAGTTGTCTCGATGCAATCCAGACGTTTGAAGATGTTGAAGAGTAGATCTGGAGATAGTGAATCGTTGATGGAGGACATGACTGGAGTAATGAATTGTTGGATTTTGATGTGATGGTTTGGGAAGAAGAAAGTTCGAACGAAAATCTGTTCGCTTTTCATCTCCTCGGCGATCGCCGACTCTCGGACAGACCTTTTCAGCAATTCTGAAGAGTTCGCTCAGATCGAATTCAGATATGATCAAAGTAAATGCTCTAGAAGATAAGAAGCAGGTCATTTGAACGATTCCCGTCTGAAGGTGGGCGAACAAAGGAGGTGCAAGTCTGAAGAAACCTCAGTCAGCTTCTTGACTCTCGACTGTGCTTAAAGAACAAAGGGAAAGCACGAGAATTAAATTCCCTCAATTCTGGCGATAGTCGAATTCTCATCCAACGTGCAGAAAAGATCAAACAGAAAGCAGAGTGTCTCAGGGTAGATCGATGTGCAGTCAAAGGGGGCAAAGTAGATGAAGAGAAGGCCGTGGTCGGAAAGAGAACTGTCAAAGTCGAGTTGAGCAAGGTCACACTATGGAAAAGAAAATGAGATTTCGATGTTTCCAGAATGAGCAGAAGAGAAGACCGCGAGGTTCGATTCCATCGTAACCCCAAAACGCTGCAAAAAGAACAAAGACAAAGCTGAATATCAGTTGAGGTACGGCAAAGAGACGCGATTATTCCGAAACCTTTTGACTCACTTGTCTTCTTAACCTAAGCTTCCACTTCTACAATCTCTGGCAGCGAGTCTGAATTCACCAATTCTATCGAATCTGAACTGTTCTTGAGATAGACCTTCAATCGCTCTACAGCAGTGGATTGAAACCGACTGAATGGAATCACCAAGGTCTCTAACATTTCCATCTTAGTCCCATCTACTTGTAAACCAGCTTCGACATTGATTAGTCTCCCTTCCAGAAACTCCAAAAGACAATCCAGTTGATCCGGCTTCATTTCACAGCGAATCAATCGTAAGACCTTCAAATTTGGACACCGATTCACGAGACTTGAATGAGTTGATAAATCTCTTGTCCACAATTCCGATACTGAAGGGAATCTTTCATAAATGATAGCCCAACTGATCAACTTGACAGAGGATGGAATGAGCATCCACGGAGGAAAATCAATGTCACCATGGATCTCCAGCACTTCCAACTTTGGCAGAATCAATTTCTCAATTGCTTTCAGCTCTTCTTCTCCAACTTCATCTTCGAGGTGGAAAGCCAAATGTTTCAAATTCTCGGAAGGAGCTTCGAGAATGCTTCTCAACTGAATAGAAGTAAAGATTTCGTTGAGATCCAAAGAGACCAGATTTTGAAACCTTTTTGGATTCATTTGATTGAATCGTAAGTCGAAAACACCCCAGAGAACTTTGAGTGGACTTGCGCTTTCTATAGAACTGTTCTCATTCCAGGTTGAATCGGATGGTGAGCTGAGCCTCGACCTCATCTTTAGATGGACTAAACGACAGTCAGCAGAGGGAACTTCCAAGATCCTGAGACTGATGAGTTTCTGACATTTCTCGAGAAACGAGTTCCAAGTTTGAGAGTAGAAAGCAGTCTCGGACTGGATAAGGACATGTTCAAGTGTCTTTGCTGAGCATTGAAGGGTGTCGAAGAGATGATCCTGGTCGTGAGTGCCCACTCTCACTCTGATGTCGACTTCCTCGATACTTGAATCACTTTTTTCGTTGTAAGAATCGATGATTGAAGGGTTCCACTTGACGCTTTCCTCTGGAAGATGGAGAGATCTCCAGAATGACTTGTGCTTATCGATGACTTCCAGCCAGAGCTTGCAGGTCCTTCTCACGACGACCATGTCGATGGAATCCAGCCGTTTGAGAATGTTGAAGAGTAGATCTGGAGATAGAAAGTCGTTGATGGATGCCATTGAAGATGGGGTGATCGATCTTGAGATTTTGATGTGATGGTTTGGGAAGAAAGTTCGAACGAGAATCTCTGCGCTTTTCATCTCCTCGGCGCTCGCCGACTTTCGAAAGGACCTTTTCAACAATCTTGACAAGTTTGATCAAATCGATTGCAGATCAACTCTCGTAGGAAACTTTAGCAGCCAAAGAGCAGGTCGTTCGAGGGGTGGGCGAACGAAAGAGATTCAAAGCCTGGGGAGAATTCAATCACCATTTGACATTTCTCTCTCAAGCTCAAGCCTTCCTACCACAAGATCTTTACTGATCTCAAGTCTTCAATCGCACTCATTCATCACACTGAGATATCAACAATCAAACAAACTTCATTAAAACTCAAGAAAACACAAAACAAGATGCAAGACAACAAGCACAGAAACAAAGAGGGACACGAAAACTTTCCATCCAGACGATTCCGAAGAGAACAAGCAAATGAAGGAGACGGGTATTTGACAGCTCTGAAAAGGGGAGAAAACAGTCCGGCGAGAGGGAGAGAGAAATGAAGGGGGACTTCGAGATGTAAGAGACTTCAAAAGTTGGGATAAAGTGATAAAGAAAGTAGAGGTTTGAATCACAGAGCTCGAAGATGGTTTTGAGATTGGTAGAGGTTCTAGGGGTAAAAGATTGGTTTGAGATGTCTAGATAGGAGAAATGTTTACTTTGAACGTTTGTGAACCTTCTTTCTCTGAGCATTAGAAGCAGAAACGATTCTCAAAGGTTTAGTAACATGTGATTTCAATTCATCTCCAAAAGAATCATCAATCAATTCAACTTTTCCTTTCTTCTGAACGATGAAATCTCTTCTTGGGAAAGTTGAAGTTGGATTCGAAGAAGACCATCTCCTAACTGAAATTTCAGAATCCGATGAAGTCCAAGGAGAATCAGGTGAAGACAAGATATCAACCGAGGTGATTGGTAGAGCTTGAGAGATCGAACGACGATTGTTTTGTTTGATAGAAGTTGGTAAAGAAAGGTTCTTAGTAGAAGAAGTTGGAGTACGTTTCTTTGAGAATAAAGGAGCACAATATTCAGATGGAGCAGTGATTGAAGAGTAAATCGATGAAGTAGTTGAATTTGCTCTGATTGGTTTGACGATTTCAGAATTGGATGGGATATCTTCCGACATGTCTAGAACTGTATGACGACGACTGTTTTCGAGAAGAAGAAGAAGTAATTGAAAGAGGATAGAAGGTCAGTTTCGGTTTCCATCAAGTTGAGTCGATCCTTACAAAGGAAGCAAAAAACTCACCTTTGGATTTCGGCAGCTTCCAATTGATCAACTTCTCCCAAACTCATATCTCTAGCAGCCTTGATATTCAACTCTCTACTTCTTCTCCTTTGTTCTCTTCTATTTTCCAATTTCTTAGACTTCCTTTCGATTTTCTCCAAACTTCTCAAAGTCTTCTCTCCAGCACCTACACCCCATTGTTGATTTGCCAATTGAGCTCTTTCAGCAATATCAACATTCGAGCTTCTTTTCTTCGATGTCTGAATTTGAACTTGAGCATCATCGAATAGAGAAGTTTGAACCGAAGTAGAAGAAGCAGTAGATCTAGTAGTTGAACTTCTAGTAGTCCTAGCTCTAGATTGAGATCTGAAACCTTCTTCTTCTTCATCACCAGAAGAAGAGCCTTCAGTTTTATAAGAAGGTGGTAAAGAAGTTTCGGTTCTAGTAGTAGCTTTTGAAGATCTTCTTGATTCTCTAGATGATTTCTTTGAAGAAGAAGAAGTAGATTTCTCTTTTCTCTTCTTTGGTGATTCGATTTCTTCTTCACTAGTATCCAATTGAGGTAATTCACCGAAATAGATAGTAGCATTCTTTTCATCAGAGAATGAATCAGAATCCAACTTTTCTTCTTGATCATGAGCCAATTGATAATAAGAATTCACCAATTCACTTTCAGATTCCATTTGTTGTTGTTGTTGAAGAAGAACTGGAGTGATGATCGAAACATCTTTTCCAAGATAAGGATTCTTAAGATTTCCATCAACTTGAACTGCAGAAATCGAAGTGACTTCACTAATTTCACTTTGAACATCTGATTTGATTCTTCTCAATTTCGGAATCTTTTCCATTTCTTCTTCATCTTTAAACCTTTGAACTTCTTTCCTTTGTCTATTACTTTTCTTTTCCAAAGTTTTAGGCAAAGGAGTTAAACCATCGTTCAAGATTTCGATTTCTTCATCACCACCAACTTGTGATTGCAATTCAATCGAAGAATTAGCCCACCATTTAGCGATTTTCTCATTCAGTTTAGTTCTAGGATGATTTGGATAATCGTTTGAACTTCCAGGTAACATTGACAATTTAGAATCCTTAGATTCAATAAGAGCTTGTCTAGCTCTCAAAGTTTCAAAGACTTGTAGGTTGGAAGGCATAGAATTAGATTCCACCGCTTGATGACAGGCTGAAATTGGAGGATAGAAAGAGTTGGAATTTGGCTGGAAAGAACCGTTTGGACCTGGAATGATTGCAGTGGCTAAAGGAGATAACATCTCTCTATTATCGAAATCAATGGACTGATGACCGTTCCCATTTCCATTTCCAATTTGATGAATTGGACCAGAACCGAATGGAGCATTGGCCTGAGCCAACATTTGATTCTGAATTTCCATCTCTTCCCATAATCTAGCTGCACCAACTCCTGCCAAACCTGGAGTTCTTGGAGTACCAAATCTTCCCAAACCATTCATATGAGCCGCCAAAGGTTGATTCAGAGGAGCAGAAGGATCGAAATCTTGACCCATTTCAATGATACTACTTCTTCTACCACCTTGGAAAGGAGAAGACAATTCTTCTTCAGTGGTTGATTCTTCAAAAGTGAATCTATCGACACCTTTTCCCAATCTCTTTGCCTTTGGTAAATCCTTATCTTTACCTCCGATAGTACCTTCGAAGTCAGATTCATAATTGATCATCTTATTATTCTTGTTCTTGCTTTTGAAAATCGACAAGGAAGAGAAAACTCCACCACTACCATTGGCATTTGAGATTTCATTTGCTAGATTAGAAGATTTCTTATTGAAACCTTTCGAAGATACTTCTACTGGATTGAGTTTAGTACTTGGAGAGAAAGGATGAGTGAAAAGTGGAGTGTCGATTCCATATCCAGGTAAAGGTCTGATAGTTGGATAAGGTCCTTTTCTGAAATCTCCAACATTTGTAGAATTCTCAATGACTAAAGATTTCCTCATGTTGAAAGTGGTAGTATTGGTTTGAGAAGTCTCATTTGAACTGATAGATCTCAAATTCGAACCATTTGAACGAGATCTACCCATTGAAATTGAATGAGACAATTGAGATTGAGTCATGGTAGTATTAGATCTAGTCAAATTAGAGTTAGAGAATCCAGTCACTGTCGGTGGTTGATGTTCTTGAGTGGGTAGAGAAGTGGATTTCGGTCTGCTGACCATCAATCTTTCAATGAAAGATGGTCTACGAGCTGGAGGTGGCCAGATGGATTGTTCGACATCTAGATCTTGATCGACCAAGACTTCTTGATCTTGAAGTGAATAGTTTCCACCTTTTCCACCGACTACATTCTTAGACTCAGAATCGACAGAAGAAGCTTCCCTACTCAGAGAACTCATAGATTTCGATTTAGGTACAGGTCTATCGAATAAAGTCCAACCATTTCCATTTTGAACTGCTTCGGAATATGGGACCTGATTTTGATTTTGATTGTGGTGATCCAAAGAAGATTGACTTTCATTTGCAGAACTTTTCAAAGTACTTCTATGACTCAATTCAGGTAAAGGAGAAATGAAACCACCTTTATTTCCAAGAACGTTCAATTTCTCATCGTTTGAAACTTCGAAAAGACTGGAATTTCCACTTGGGGACCAAGGGTTTGATTTCATTCTCTTTCTTCTTTTATCTTTTGAAGCTTTGGAAGATCCAGACCATCTACAAGCCCAAGCCAAACCTGCTAATAGAGTGACTGCAACTATTAGAGATCCAATCACAATGAAAATTAGGATTGGAGTGTTGTGTGGAAGTGAGAAATGATCTGGATTGGAAGTTGATGAAGTTGAAGTTGAACTCGAACTCGAAGTTGGAATTGAAGTTGAAATTGCTGAAGAAGATTGAGAATCTAAAGAAGCTCTAGCTACTGGATTGGTTGGAAGAATTGATGACGATGACGGACTTCCAGCATTCGAAGCGAAAGAAGAAGGTAGAATGGTGGTTTGAGAAGAAATCATTGTTGCAGCTTCATATCTAGCACCATTTAGAATTGAAGCTTGAGAATGAAGTGGCATTGATCCCCAAGAAGAGATTGGAGCAATTGAAGACCAAAGATCACCATTCTCATTTCTATTTCCATTCCCATTTTCAGAGTGACTAGTTGTAGGTCTAGATGCGGCGGCATCAAAGGAATGAATTACTAAAACACTCGAAGGTAGGATTTGGAAATTGACTTCTTTTCGATTGTTACTCGACGACTTGATTGAAGATGGAGAAGGTTTGACTGATTTCTCCTCAACTTGACGTTTTGGAAGATGCTTCTTTTCATCATGAGATTGTTTAGATTTGGATAATGGTGAAGAAGAAGTTGCATGATGAGAAGGTGGAGTTGAAGATGATTTACGATGATGATGTGGATGATGATGTTTTGTTGAATTACGACCATTAGTCGTAGATTCATCAACGACCTTCTTTCCCTTTTTCGGCAGATTAGAACTTCTATCAATGAAAGATTTAGGTAAACCTTTCCATAAAGAATCGATATGATCTTGAGTAGCCCCAGAGAGGTCTATCCTAGCATTTCTTCTCTTTCCCTCTCTACCAATCTCTATTCCATTTCCATTTCCGTTTCTCTCCCTTTCTCTCTCTTCTTGTTCTGCTTTCTGTCTTAACAAAGCATATTTAGAACTCTCACCATTCAATTGCCATCCCTGCAATTTCTGGTTGTTCTCCTTCTCTGTGGTTAGACTTCTTCTGACGTTGATGACTTGTTCTCCTCTTTGATTCAAAAGATGATTTTTCATTCCAACTCTTGAATAATGTGAAGACTTTGTTTGTTGTTGATTTCTTCTCTTTTGGTTCTTGTTTGATGCTTTTCTTAGTTTGAATGAGTGTGAAGTAGAAATTGTTGATGGATGATCTTCTCCTCTACTAATCATGATCCAATTCTCGATAAATGGATCAGATCTGACTCTTAATTCCAAAGAATGATTCTCTAAAGTCAATTAGAGAAATTCGAATTAGGAGAAGATGATTGAAGATGGAATGTTGGAAATAACCTTCAAGGCTAGAGTGTTGTTGTGTTGTTTGTGGGTAAAAAGGAAGATTAAAAGTTGGGTTTGAAAAGTTGGCGCCTGGCCGATTGATGTTCGAAGAAGTAGTAATGAAAAGGAGAAGAAAAGAAAAGAAAAAGGATGAAGAGGAGGAGGAGGATGATGAGAGGATGGGAGAAGAAGAAGAGTGGCCAAAGTGGAAAAGTCTGTTGGTTCGTCAGTCAACATCCTTGGGCGATGATATCATTCAATCTACTTTTCCCCTCCTTCTCTTCCTTTTTCTGTTTGCTTTCTTTCCACTTCTATTCAAGGAAAATAACGACATGGAATATTAGATGGCGGCCTGCAGAAGCTGTCAGGCATAAGCCTGGCCCTACCCCACAATCTGACGATCGCTTCGTTGCTGAGTCTCTCTCCTTTGAAAGAATGGTGCTGTTTTTTCAATAAATGTGGTTCCCTTCCACAGAAGTTAACAGCCAGTTGATAGAAAGCGAGAGGGAACGAATGGGTCGAAGCGAACGACCGACGTGATAAGCAAGGGCGATGAGAAGATGACCATCCTTGCTTGCTTCTTTGCATTCCATCTTCATCCAAAACCTTTGAATTAAAGTCAAAGATTGAATCAAGGATCCAATGAAGAACTCACAGAATCATTCAAGAATCAAGATTGCAGCTCTGGTGGCTCTCTCATTGACAAGTGTCGCAACTTCCACTCCAATCGACATCTCTGAATCCAATCTCGATTCTCATTCAGAATCCTGCCTCGAATTGATCTCGATTTCAGCTTCATCTTCATCCAAGAATGCTCACTTTATTCAACATTTAGGCAATCATCAATCTATTCACGATGGAATCATTTCATCCAATCATCCAATCACTTCATTCCAATTGATCAATAACAGAGCTTTCTCGAGCGATTACGAGGCATTTACCCAGTCCAAGTTGGAATTCATGAATCAGAATCCCAATCAGGATGATGAGTTGAGTAGAAACGTATTTGATTGTTGGTCTCAATCGGATGAGAAGGTGGAGAAGCTGCAGAATTATAATCATCTTCAAGAGGACTTCTATCAAGATCCTACTTCAAATCCTCTTTTGACTTTCCAAAAACGATCTCAATCCGAACATCAAGTTCTGACGAGATATGATCCTCAATTTGAACTTTCAAAAGGTAGAGACTTCCTTATCTTGGTGACCAGAGATGATTCTTCCGAATCTTTTGATCAAATCAATGGCGTTCAAACTCCAATTTTCGACTTCATCAAATCTTCAAGTCAGAGTTTATTGAACATCATAGAGACAAATAGTGGGAATGTTTCTTGGATCGATCATCTGTTAATGATTAATGAGGATGATGAAAGTTCTAAATTAAAACGGTTGTTTAATTATCTTAATGTTAGAGTCCTGACTTTAGAGAATGAAAAAGCTTTTAGCCAATTCCAAAAGGATTTGGTTGAGATGAAGAAAGGAGTTAGGATTCTATCAATTGGGAATGATGGCAATCAAGCGATTTTGAGTGTCTCTTCTACTTCTTTATTGAATCTAGACAAGGTTTTGAGAAGAGATTCAAGGATTACTTTATTGACTTCTCATTTAGATTCCATTCGAAATTTGAAGAAGAAGAAATCTACTTTGACTCAAATTGAAAATGAAGATGGAGAAGATAAGAAACCAAATCCACATTATCCGAATCCAAAATTCAATCCATTAATCGAATCATTGATCAATTCACCTTCTTTCTCGATCGAGAATTTCAGAAAAGACGTAGAGACTCTGAGTGGTGAAAATCAAAGGGAATTGATTGCAGAAGGTAGAGATGGTTGGACTAGTAGACATAGTGGTACTTGGGGTGGATGGAAAGCTGGAGAATGGTTATTAGGTTCGTATTTCGAATCTCTCCGAATCAGAGAAGTAGCAGAGAGAGCTGATCTTGATCTTTTCCTTTTCTCTTTCTCAATAGACGAAATGACATCCTACCTCAAACCTTTACATGGTTCTTTCTGTAAATTCCAAACTCACACTTATGGCTTCAATCCAAACGTCATTTGTGAAATCCCAGGTGTAGATGATGATGATTGGTTAAAATCAAAATCCGAAGAAGAAGAAGAAGAAGGAATGATTCTCATTTCTGCACATCAAGATTCCAGAGGTACTTTTGGCTCTACTCATGCAGGTGGAGCAGACGATGATGGTTCTGGAACTTCAGCAATCTTAGCTATCGCTAGAGCTTTGGGAAGGAGACCAATCAGATTCTCTAGAACTGTTAGATTGGTCTTGTTCACTGGAGAAGAACAAGGTTTGGTTGGAAGTAAAGCTTATGCTAAGGAATTGAGAGAAAGAGGAGAGAAGATTAGATTCATGTTGCAAATGTGAGTGTTTTGAAAATGCTAGAGAGAAGTACCAAGAATCGAGAGGGGAGAATAGACTATCTCCCTCTCTACCTCTAATAAGTCACTCTCTTTCCTTTTCCCTTTCATAGCGACATGATTGCCTATAGGAAAAAAGGTGAGCCAATTCAGATGGCTTTCCCTCCCCACCTAAGTACAGAATCTGCGACAGGATTGGTAAGGAAGATTGCTGGAATTTATCAACCTGAACTTCAAGTTGGTTTCACTCCCGCTTGTTGCTCTGATCATCAGGTGAGTACTATCAATCACGCTTCGAATGAGAAAACCTGAGATGCTAACATTATATTCTCTCGCTTGTCTACTTTTTCGTGGTCTCGTTTCTTCTCGTCGCAGTCTTTCTGGGTAAGTACTCAGTAAGAAGAAGAAAGGCAAAAGCGAGGACTCGAATTCTCATTTCCTCTAATCTCTCTTCTCATCACTCTACTCCTCGACTCCTCTCTGATACGCAGGAGGAGTTATTCCCAGCTACATGGATCTTTGAAAGGAACGGCCCGATCGCAGATCCAATGTACCACAACTCTGGAGATCTAAGCCGAAGAGAAGGCTACTCTTACGAACAGTTGCAAGCTTCGACGAAAGTCGTTTTTGCTACTCTGTTGAACGTCGCTGGTTTTTACCTTTGAACAAACCTGATGAGACTAACAGTGAAAGAATGACAGAATGAATTGGCTGTCATTGAATGTAATTTACTACATGATTGTTTCTTGAAGAGGATTCTTTTGTTTAACTGCAAATGATGAAGTTCTGACGATGGCGCCTTCAAAGATAATCTCTTTGAGTCTGAAATAAGAAAGGGAAAAAGGAGAGCTTTTGTTCAGTACAGAGAGTAGACACTGAGAGCTTGTTAAGGCAAAAGATCTTCGGCACTCACTTCATCCGATTCTGAAAGATCAATCTCTATCTTATCAGGCACGTCTTTACTATCTATAACCTCTCCGACTACCTTCTCCAATCTTGCAACCACCTTCTTTCCGAAATGTTTCTTTGAAATGATCAACTTCTCTAGAAAGACCATTCTCAGGCCATTCACTTTTCGACGAGCTTGAACGTTATCGAATCTCTTCTCCAGCACCTCAGCCAATAAATGCTGTCTGAAAGGAAATTCACCGGAATCGATCCTTAGGTTTCGAAGCTTGGGAGCTAAATACAAGACCTCCAAATCACTAACACTACAATTGTTCTCAATTCCATCTCTTAATGACAACCACAACTCTTCCATCGGCCAGGACCAATGACCGTCCAATAACACCGAATCTGAGCAGTCTAGGATCAGCAGCTTGATCTTTGGGCAATGAAGACGAGAAAGGATTTTGAGGGTACTCTGATAGCCTGGCACGATCTCCAAAATCTTGACCGAACCCAATCCGTACTGTCCAGCCTCTGGAGCCGGGCTTGCAGCTTCAGCGAAGATTCGCAGATATTCAACCTTCAAAGGCCTCTCCTGTCCAAACACCATGTCCATGATATAGTTGCCAGATTGATTGAAAAAGATCCCATCTAAGACTAGATGCCTGAGATGTTGAGGATTAGGAGAGGTTGAAGAAAAGACTGTAGCTAACCGGGTTGGAGCATTAGAACTTCGAGGTATTGAGTTTGGAAATGATATGCTTAGACATTGTAGATTATAAAATGTATCACTTAATAGAGATGTAGGTATATCGACTCGTTGGACCTCGAACGCGCAGGAGAGAGAGCGCAGAGTTGAGGCCGATAGTGATAGGAGGCCGATAAATCTTTGGGCATCATTCTCTTCGATCATTGGTTGGGTTGGTAGAGATACTTGCTCTAATTGCTTGTGAGACTTCCGAGTGAAATATTCCAGAATGAGATTGTCCCAATTGCGAATGGATTTGAGTGGAAGATTGAGCACTTTGAAAAATGAAGCATTCGTATCGATAGTCTCGTACCATTGAGATGAAGCCCTTTTGATCAGCACCAATCTATGAGAGTCCAAGTGAGAGAAGGTCATAGAAAGAACCTCTGGGGGAAGTCTACTTGCGATTGATTGATGTCCATTCGACTCTTGATTTCCCACCTCCCCTTGCTCTCCCAATTCTTGGATCTTGTCTTCTTCTTGCTCTTTTATGACTGGTTCCCCATTCTTTTGATCTTGCAACCATCTTTCCAGCTTCCTAGAGAGCTCTGCGTCTTCGTTTCTCAGAGAGTCTAGACACTCTTTTCTACCTTCTTCTCTACCAGCCTTTCTGCCTGCCTTTTCTCCCTTTTGATATTCCTTTGAACGAACCATTTCAATCTAGAGTGAGATCTACTGGTCTTGAAGATGAGGAGAAAGAGTAGAAGCTTGCGTGCTGACCAAGACCGCAAGACGAGAAGAGAACGAAGGTAAGAAGGAAGAAGAGAAGAGTGGCTTGCGATCAAGAGATTGCCTTCTCTTGTTGGTTTGATGCTGATTGTTGATAATAGAGATCAACCTTGAGAGGAGCAGAAGATAATCTTAAGAACCGAGTTGTTGGTTGATGGGAAGACCTTTCTTGATCGAGTTTCCGAAATCTTCTTCTCTTCCACCAACTACACCCATCGATCCTTCTCGATTCTTCAAGACCTTCTTCTTCGATTCTTCTTCGATTCATTCTCTTACTAGCAATTCAATCAATCAACTTCCAGCCAACACACAGCAATCGACATGAAAGATCCAGTAGAAACCTTTCCGCCCGAAGTTCTGAGTCCGTTCTTCGCTCTCTTCAACACCAAAGAACTCGCCATTCTGAGCGCAGTTTGTAGATCTTGGAGGATACAGATTCACACAGACATCATCATCAATCGTATCCTGGATCTCACTGGATTAAGTAGAGAGTTTTCTCAAGATCAGACCATTCAACTCGTCAAACGCTTAGCTTCTCTTTCGTCCTATCCAAAGAACCAGATTCGTCTCCCTCTGGAGCCGTTCTGGGGTACCTTCGGTGAAGCTCTGAAGGAAGAAAACGGTCCTGCCTTTGTGCAATCCACTTCTGTCAAATTCGCATCTCTTCTATCCGCAATCACGTTGGCAACTAATCGCGAACTCAGTGAGCTTCAACTTCTCGGACCAGTCGGAGAGTCCAAGGACAGCATTGCATTCGCTGTAGCTGAAGCAATCATCGAAGGAGTCTTTGCTTTGAAACGGTCAATGAAGATTCTGGACGCGGTCTCTCTAACTCTGCCTCTACCCGTATCTTTGGAATTTCAAGGGTCGAAAAATCTCAAGCTGTTTCAAAGCGACCTGCTCATTGGATCCGAGGATCAATGGAATCTGGATTCTTTTCTGAGCCTCATCAAACAGACCACTCAATTTACTGACGGCTCATTAACAAAGTTGGGGTTTGACGCCGGTGTCTTTGAAGACGTCGAGAATCATGGAGAGGTCTTGGGAGAAGTTTTTGCAGAGATGGAGAAGTCTGCGTCAACTTTGAAGGAATTGGATTTGGCCATGGACACGGTCGAGCAATCACAAGCGGCTCTGGCTTGTGTAGTCAAATGTCAACATCTCTCAAAGTTGAATCTCACTCTTGGATCAAGTGACATGGAGACACGGCTTTCTTCCCCAACCACAGCTTCAATCTCTTCTCTCCAAGAGCTCGACATCACCCTCTATGGGCTGACTCTGGATTGGTTCTCTACCTCCCCTCCCTCGCAAATTGGATGGGTACCAATTTGAAAACTCTAAGGATAACTCAAGAAGGGTCAAGTCTCAAGATTCCGATGGACTTTCTCAAGGTTCTTTTGAATGCAAACCCACTGTTGGAGGATGTTGCCTTTGGGTCATTCAGGATTTCACCTTCCCTTGGATCGGTCTCTACCGATGGAGTCTACCTACCTCGTCTCAAGAAGTTGAGTGTTCATAGATTGGATCATCTCAACGAGCTCTTCTCGGGTGGATTCCTTCCTTCTCTTTCAAAGCTGCAATTCTTTCCCAGAGATGAAGAGGGACAAGTTCAAATCCCAAATCTCTCCGATATCTTCCTTCCAATTCTTCAACTCTGCCAAAGCTCAGTCAACGATCTTGAGCTATCAGATGGTTATGGACCTGAAAATGCTGAACTTTCTAGTGGGAATAATGATGTAGTTGAGTTGAGGCAAGCTGTAAGCCTTAAATTTCATCGTGGATCAGTCAATCTAGTCAAGTTGTTTAGTCATTTCACATTTGGAAAACTTAAATTGTTAGAGTTGGACAGAACATCAATCTCAGTTCAAGATGTAGGAAGGCTTCTAGTTGGATCACATCTGACTTTGGAGAGTATCGTCTTGGGTGGAAGTAAAAGGAAAAGGAAAGGGAAAGATGTTGGACTGTTGAAAGGATGCTCATTCCCAAATCTCAAAATTCTCAATCTCAGAAAAGGGTCAAGTCATATGTTAGAACTTTTCGGTCAAGCGCCACTCGCAAAGCTACAACATTTGGAAGTTGACTTTGTAGACTCTTTAGAATCTCCAGGCACCGACGATCCAACAAATTTAGAACAAGCCGATTTTTATTCCTTTGTGAATCTTATGAAATCCACTTGTCGAACTCTAGTCAAGGCTACTTTTGATGGATTGGCAAAGGAGGGAGAAGAAGCTTCATTTGGTTTGTCAACATTCCGCCCAGCCTCATTTCTGAGGCTAGAAGAGCTCATCATTACTTTGCACAACAAAGAGCATTCCTTTTTAGACCCCTTTGGAAAGTGTCAATTTCCTTTTCTTTGCAAGCTAAGAATGTCAACTGCATTACCGGAACCTAGAGACAGCACTTTTGAAGAGGCTTGTAAGAAAATAATCTCTACTTCTACTATAAGAAATCTGAAACGAGCTCAAGTGGAAAACCAAATCATCATCTACACTGATGGCCGGTGGTTTTGTGGTGAGTATTACTTCAAATCAGTTCTTTGTTTCTTTCCGTTTCATCGCACTCTAGAGCTTACGATATCCTTTGGCTCAATCGACCTCGACTTCAATCTCTTTTTTCATTCTCGTCACTCTGTAAGCTCCCAAGCTTGCGATTGAACGGACTGCCATCTCCTGCCAACCTTCGATCAAGGTCTGATCAACCATTAGAATAGGGTTCGGATCCAAAAATCTGTATTCGTTTGGTCTTTACAGCTGAGAAGATAGAATCATTGGACCTTCGATTTCGTTCCTCTTTTCCTTTCCAAGTAAACTTTCTACTATCGTCAGAGCAAAAAGAAAAGCTGTCCCTGGTCCTCGACTGTTGAAATCGATGTCGCAGAAAACAGTAGAGAAGAGAAGATTCGTCGTGAGAAAGAGAGTCCAAAGTGATCATCGTTTGGAATGCTCGTCGAGACATCATCTTGAACTTCGCTTACCTAGTGATCATATTATCTGATTTGACGACTCTTTCCTCTGAGTATTTGTAATCTGAAGATGATCGTAAAATCGAAAGAAGGAGGAGAGAAGAAAATAAGTTCAGAAAGCGAGAGGTGATCTTCTCATTTCGTATTTGGACTTACCCTTCTCCAAATCGGCTTTGACAGAGGGGAGACTGGTGATTGGACCACCAGTTCCAACTCCAGAAGTCAAAGCAGACAAAGTTCCAGCACAGACGAAAGCGACCAAGGTCTGGCTTTGATGTGCAGTCTTCAAGAGCTTCTGTAATCTGGAATTCTGAGACATTTTTGAAGATGCTGGTCCTCCTGGAACTATAAGAACTGATGATGAAAGAAGGTCTGAATCTGTAAAATAGAAAGAAAGAGTTGGAAAGAAGGAGTTTAGGGATGTGAGATTGAGATGATTGGGAGACGAGTGACGAAGTGCTTCCATCGTCCACCTTTGCTGATCTTTTTCCCATCCTTCATAGATTCACAAGCGATTAGCCTGCCATGATTCCTTCTGAATTCAGTTGCACCAACAGCAAAGAGGACTCACCTTGGACGTCATCGAACTTTAGATCTGGTACAATCTTTACACCTCTGCTACACTTGACCCAACCATTCTGACTCGATTCGCCAATAAGCACAGACTGGACATTGATACCTGCTCTAACTTGTGAATGAATTGAAAACGGAAGTGATTTGAGAGAGAGAGGATGAGGTTTGATGATCTTGATTCCAAAACTTGTTACTGATTCTCCACTTTCTCTGAGAAGATGATTGTTAAGATTGTGACTTACCCAAGACGTCATATGGAATGGTGAACTCCATTTCCTCTGTTCCTTCAGAAATGAAAATAAAGGCCGTCTTTGAAGAAGAGCTCATCTTGTTTGAATTTGATTGATGCTGATGGTCAACAAGAGCAACTGTCCTCAGCTTGCTTCTTCTCCCTGAACCATCACATCAACATTCAACAACTTATCGCTTTCGTCAGTCATGACTTGCATCAACGATTCACTTTCTCTCTCCAGATCTACTTTTCAAGATCTTCAAACTTTTAGATTGCATCGAGACAACCAGAGTCAGAAGGGTTTGCAAGGACTGGTTTGAGATCATCGACGAGCACAAGAGCTTTTGGAGAACTCTTCACCTACCGGAGGAAAGCCTCAAGAAGTGGGATCCATCAATTCTAGAGCTTTTTGATCAAAAGAGTGGATCAACTTTGCAAGATGTAGACGTCAGAGTTCCGGTAAAAGACAAGTTTCAAGAGCATTTTTTCCACAAACTGAAGAAATCTGACAAGTCTCTAGAGCATCTTTTTGCCAACTTTCCATGGCACAAGAGCAGTAATTTTAGAGAACCGGACTTTGTTGCTGCTTTCCCAAACGTACAGTCTTTGAGGGTTCTATATTGGTATGGAGGTGAAGTCCGTTTGAGGAGAACAGTCGTCCAAGATGATTCAAAGGCTGCAAGTCCCCTCAAAGTTCTCTGGTACAGATCTGATGGGAAATTACTCGAGGTAGACATGGTGAGATTCCAAAATCTAGTCTCTTTCGAGACTCTCGACAGACCGTCCTCTGAGTGGAGGAGCTTCCTGCAAGGTCCTTCAAAAACACTCAAGCATTTAGCAATCGCTTTTGGTAAAGAGGGAAAGTTTGTTCAAGGTATATTTCCTAATCTAGAGCTACCAAATCTATTGGTGCTAGACCTATATGATGATGATAGGGATTTCCCTCGATGGCTTGTCGTTCCCGAATCTGTGAAGCTGTTGATTCGTTGGGAATGTTGGAATCTCCCATCAGTGTCGGAATTATGGATGTGGTGTTTCAACGAAAACCAAGTTTGAGCTGGTACGTCGCTGTCCACGGTTAAAGACTTTCGTATTGCCCGAACCTAAAGTCGACCAGAATGGACTTTTGGAAGTCTTGAAGAGAAGGAAACTCAACGTCGAAGCTGGTTTAGAAGTAGATGGAGTCAAGATGGAAATGATTGAGAAACTAGTTCTTCCGCTCTCATTAGGAGATTCTACTCTGTCAGAGGCAACAGAGAATTTCTTGGAGAAGTGCAGAGAACTCGTAGAGGTGGTAGAAGGAGATGCTGAATCGCGATTCATCGAGATTGAGGTCTAAGGTCAGCTAGAAAAGTGAGTCTAGATAGATGATCAGACTCAAAACAACCTTGATCTGACTCTCTCGGGGTGCTGTTTTGAGTTTCGTCTAGATAGAATCGTGATCTTTGACCGTCACTAACAATTCCCAATCTCTCTTGTCTTCTGCTGTCTGTCTGTCAGTCTTTCTGTTCTTCTCTAGGTTTTTTTTCCCGTTGGAACCAAAGGTACTTTCTCTTTTTCTGTCTTTGTCTCTTTCCCTCTCTGTCTCGAGCGATCACCATCAATTGAGGAGCCTGTCGCCGACTTTCTTTGTGTGGAAGCTTAACTTGTCATTCTGTTCGACGACTCTCCTCATTTTGTTCTCCTTGAGCTGCTTTAAAATTTGGAACAATGAAAGTGCTGAGCCCGATTTTACTAAGTATTTACAAAAGAGACCAAGATTGATCAAAACGAAGATGAAAAGAGAAGAAGTCTCTGTCAAAATTTGGGGGTGCTCTGTTCGAGGTCTTTCGTCTTTTGAGGCCTCTCTCGACCTCTTCCGCCCCCTTGTTTGAACTTCTGATGATATTGCGAACCTGCAAAAATCATGGAATGGAGCGAAAGCCTCTGCATCTTTCTTGCAGAGATCAAAATGGCTCCATTTTCTCTCAAGCCCACAAGTCGTCAGTCGAGATTTGGACTTTTGGAAAAACGGGCCCAAAAAATCACGTTCTTTCGACCTTTCCCGCCTTCCATTTCGATCTTTCATTCGTTTTATCTTCATCTGGAAGTTTTCAGAGAGCCTCTTGTTGACCTCTCGTCTTGAGTCTCCATGAGTCTCTGGCCAGAAGGCCAGATAGCCGAAAACACAAGTCCAAGTCGTTCGTTGCTCGCCTTTGACTCTGTTCGAGCCGATCTCGCTCAAAAAGACTCAATCAGATCCGATTTAGACCAGAGTGAACCTCTTCGGACCTTGGTAATTGCTGTCCATTCTCAGAGCTTGTTCAATTTCTGACCGTCTCCCTTGGTGCAATTGTTTGCAAGCTTTGGATGAGGGTGAAAAGGACAAGATTGACATTTGACTGTTTCAAATTATCGTTTGATCAGACAAAGACTGAAAGCCAAAAATAATTGTGATTAGAGTAGGAATTCTACACTTTAGCGAACCAAGAAGGGGAAAGCGATTGAAGGATATCTTGATGTACTTATTAGTTGTCATCCTGTCCTATCGAATTAGAATTCGACTCTTTGAGAGATAGAGATTTGAGAGACAGAGAGTTGAGAAGCAGAACTGTTGCTCGATAGCAGATCTGAGTTCTGGAAAGGAAGAAAATATCACAATGAAGAAAAATGGAGATGGCGAATCAGTCTTCGATTTCGAACCAAACTTCCTCGGTGATAGCTGACACGAACGAACTAGTTAAGACTCACCTGTTCAAACAGACCCTTCATCATCTGAGCCTGAATCGTCGTCGTCGTCGTCTTCGTCTTCTTCTTCTTCTGATTCTCCCCTGACACTTTCGACCTTCCCAGATTGTTGTTCGTCGGCAGAAGTTTCCGATTCACTTGAAGAATGAGAAGAGTCAGAGCAGTACCAAACCTCCTTCTGAACAGTCATTAAAGGTTCTTGTTCATCTTCAGAATCGGAAGTCTCAGAGGAAGCGCGACGCTTTCTCTTCTTCCCAGCCTGAGTCGAAGAGCCTGGTGGAGCATGGAAACGAAGAAGACGTCTTCTAGCGTGGAATGTAACGTCCCAGGTCTGGTAAACAGGGATCAGAAAGAGATATGAAGAGTGAAGAGAAGCGACTCAGTCAGCGACACTGGGCGATTCTCGAGAGATTGAGTTTTCGCTTTGGTTGAGATCCAAACTCACCTCGTCGTCTGAGTCTTCGTACTTTTCGTTCTCGACTAGAACTCTAGGCTTATTGTTGACACTGTTATAGTTATAGAAACCGTAATTGTTGTAGTGAGATTCCATCAAATAACCTCTTGCTAAACCAGACTTAACAGCGGCAGTTCTGTTCTTCTTTCCAGTCGAAGTCTCAGCACCATCTGGATGTTCATTCGTTTCATTCGACAGTTCCAACATGTCATTTCTGAGCTCTTGAACCAACTTTGCAGCCTTGAGATCACGAGTCGAAAGATCCGACTCCATATCCAAGTTCAAGTTTCCTTCTCTCAAGAGCTTTTTGTGAGCTGACTTGATGTCGACGATCAGAGTGTCCAGTTGAGTGTGGAAGGTAGATTTTGGAATCTTGCGTTGAGACGGACGACCAGCAGGAGTCAAGGGAAGTTGATGTATTTGAAGTGCGACGTTGTATTCTTGCTTTCTGAAAGAGTGGAGAAAATGAGAGGAAAAGTCAAAGAGATTAGGTTCTTACCCTCGTCGTTGAGTCGTGACGATGAACTATCTTGAATCTCACCTTTGCAAACCTTCCAAATGAGCGATCCACTTCTCAAAGCTGTCAGTTCTCGAATTGAACTCTTTCTCACTGACCTTGACCGGCTGCCGAATGAAAAGAGTTGAGAAGCAGGAAGTCAATCTCAAGTTATTCATCAAAAGAAAAGAGCAGAAGTCATGCTCGAATATGACCTACCTTTCCATCTTCCATCATGACGAAACTAAGATCTTGATCCTTTGCTTCTTCACCTTCTTCGATGCCCTCCATCTTGACTTCGGCTTCTTCACTTTGATTCCCATCGACTCTCTCGTTCTCGTCATCGCTTGAAGCATCGTCTTGATTTTGAGCTTCATCATGTCCTTCGTCTTCATCTGAAAGTTCGCTCTCACTATCGTTCTCTTTGACAGCCTCGAAACGAGTGTGCTTCTCTCTAGTCGAGCGACGCAAAGAAGTGGCAGAAGTGTGGACTTTTTCTTCAGATTCATCCTCAATAGAACTCATTGTAGTGTCTCCTCCAGCGACGTTGAAGGTACTTGAGATGTCAGTAGAAGTGCTGGCCGAAGTGTCTGCATCGACAGTAGAAGCAACTTCAGTCTTGAGCTTCTTGGACTTGGCGACGTTTGATCCTCTTTTTGGGCTGGGAGAGAAAGAGTAGAGGTCGAAACGGATGAATGTCAGCTCGTTTTCGATCGACGTTATCGATTGAGAGCCTCTTCGTCGACTCACAAGATTGGGATCTGGAAAGACAACAGCTCCGTATCATCTTCAGTGACTCCATACTCTTTGACGAAAGGAGCTCCTTTGATGATTGCAGGACCCATCCATTCAGGAATTCCACTGGTTAGATGAGCTAAGATCTTGAATTGGTGAAGAGTAGGAGCGGGCAAACCAGCCTCCAAGAACAGATTACAAAGCTCAGAGTTACGATCCAAAAGAGCATGATCGAACATGATTGAGACGGATTTGCTATCTCCCATCAGATTGAGGATCGAAGCTCCATTACTTGTGGTGTCGTATGGAATCTCTCCTAAGACTGAATTTGCAGAAGACTCCACGTTGTCTACATGTTGAGGACTGTCCCTTTCGTATCCATAGAGATCGTATCTCACAATGTTCTGCAGTGGCACCAGATCTTGAGACCCTAGTTGAGCTTCAATCGCGTAACCCTCTTCTTGATCTTGATTCTCAGCTGAAACGAAAAGATTGGAGAAGCACAGGAATCCTTTGGTTGGTCTTGGCTCGAGGCCAAAGCTCGGAAGACTTGCTTCTTGAGTCGACTTGGACTTCTCGAATTCAAAATGGTCGTAGTCGAAACAAAGAAGACTTGCTTGGCCTGAGCGTTCTAGAAAGTTGGAATCCGAGGAAGTCTTAATTGAAGAAGGGAATCCGTCGAGCTCGATGTCATACTTCGCAATCTGCTCACTGAGTAGCTCATGAAGCGAAGTTGGCTGAAGTGAAGAGTCTAGTTTGCTGGCGATGGTGGGAATCAAAGCTTGGTCTTCTAATTCATCGACCTCCGAACTCAGAGAAGGTGATTTGCGATCAGCTTGAGCAGTGGCGGTGTCTCTCAAAGCAATTTCTTGATCGTACCAGGAGAAAATGGCTTGAAGCAATCTGCCCTTGAATGGTAACAGCAGAAGAGTCTCGAATAGATGAGAGAAGAATGCTCCATCGATGAGAAAGGCAAGCGAAGCAGATTTCAGACCTCTTGTGGTCTGAACAGAATTCTGGATGAGAGCTTTATGGAGGTCTTCCTTGGTCTGAGGCTGGATTGAATGCGTGGAAAAGAGAGAAGAAGGGGTTCAGAAGAGCAAAAATTGAGAAGAGAGGGTAGTGCGGGTTACGAGGCTTGACTTTTTCGCAAAACTGACCAATCTGAACCTCTCCAAGTCTGAGATTTGGGACTGAGTTGAGTGACGAGAAGGAGAATAAGTCCCTTCAAGAGAACAGAACAGTCCGTTGATGGCAGCTTGACGAAGAGCTTCTGGCTCAACAGAGAAGTCCTCTGCAAGAGTCTTGCAAGCGCTCTCCAAAGTGGTAGCAGAGAGTCGGAGATCTGAGGCGATACTCGTCTTGTTGAGTTGAACGGCAGTAACCACTTGAGTTGCGATTTTGTTGAGGTCTAGATGGGATAAGAGAGAACTGAAACGTAGTTGCTTCAAGCTCTGGTAGCCAACGTTGTTCTCCTTGATGCAAATCGACATGAGGATCTGAGTCACCAGACTGCTTTCGATCTCTACTCCTGGAATGAGATCAATGGTTCCAGAGACTAGATCTACTACTCCTTGGACTCCAATCTCTTTGGAGAAGACAGATCTCAGAAGGGCCTGGGAGTTCGCAGAAGAGAAAACAGCCCCGTTCCTAACAGCTGCGACGATCGAGGAGAGATAACGAAAGGCAGAGAAGAGAAATTACTCCATATCAGTTTTCGCTCAAATCTCGATGACTGTTCTGTAGTTATCAAAGACTCACCCAAAGGAATGAGACGTGATTCTTTGACCAATGCTTTGACTAGCAGCGCTTGAGTTAGGTTTGGGTTCAAAGCAGTCTTCTTGTCGGGAAGAGCAATTGGCAAAGGAAGGAATTTACCTTCTTGGAAGATTGCAGAAAGCTCTTCATAAGATGGAACCTCCATTCTCCAGGGCTCGTCCAACCAGCGACGGAAGATACTGAAGTCATCTTGTCCAGCGACGAAGCTGATGTCACCGAAGTTCTCAGCTCCAACTTGTAGGACAGCACCGAATGCTGCAGTTTTGACATGTCTGCCCCAAGTGGGACCCGCTATTCTGCCTCTTCTTCCTCTTTTGACTCTAGTCTTGACTTGAGCGAAAGCCAATCCTTGGACTAGAGTTCTAGAAACGATTGCACCTCCAGCGATCAAGAACTTCAGAAAGTGAAGACGAGAGGAGAGAGGTCAGATTAGCTGGCAATGCTGGCAGGAGGGACAGTCTCTTGGATCTCAAGTAACCTCATCTTTCTTTCAATGAGAATGGAAAAAGGGAAGCTCGAGAATCCAGACACTCGTTCTGTCTGCTCACCTTCAAAAGTTCAGCTGAGAAGATCCCACTGTACTTAATGGCTTGGTAGACGGCTTCCCATTTTCCAAACTTCCATAGAATCCATTGAGATTGAAAGTATGCATCTCTTCCCATGTCTGAAGAGGAGGATGAAGAAGAGAAAGAGAGAGGGGGAAATGATGCAAGTCGCATGAGTTCAAAAAGTTGTGATCGTAAAGACTGACGAATCGATATCTCTGTCTGTGGTTCTGCGTTGGTGACTCACCTTTGAAGTAATGAGATACTTTGACTAGACTAGCTGGAGAATCCAATCTCTTCCAGATACCTAACAGGATGTCTTCAGAAAGGTCTTGGAGATGATAAGTACGACGAGCTGATTTGGCTGCAGAATCAGATTTGTCCTGAACCTCTTGTGGTTGAGCAGAGGATGGATGATTAGCATGGATTTCTGGAGTCGAGGATGACTTCTTGGATGTCATCTTTGCCTGAGAGCGGGATAGATGGTAACTAATGAAAACGAAAGTTGAAGGACTCGAATTAACAGAGGTCTTGGTTTAAGGATCTAGGCAGCTGGCTTTCTGCTTGAATGTTTCTATTCCGAGCCCGAATTTAAGTCGATTGATCAGTACTGCAGATTAAGATCAAGATAAGAGGGAAGGTCAACGAGATGAGTTGTTCAAGTTGGGATGTTGTGGAAGAGAACGAAGAAGGACAAGTCAGAGAAATCTTCTTCAGTCCTTCTCTTCTTACCTTGGTTATCCATTCCATTCCTTGACTTGATCTTTTCTGATTCTTGTTCGATTCCTTCCCATATTCAATGAGCAAATATCAATCTCGATCAACAATCAAAATGGTCAGTCATCATTTCGTGGCATGTTACAACTCTCATCTTCCCTCTTCTGATGGACTCAGATTTCTATCTTTAATGTATTTTTGTAGAGTAACAAGTCAAGCAAGCAAGCAAGCAATGCATCAAATTAACAAGTCAAGCAAGCAATGCATCAAATTGAAATCACTACAATCGTCTTCCATCTCTCTCTCTCTCTGTCAGTCAAATCTCCATTTTCGCTTTCGTGACTTCGGTCTGATGATACTGCTTGAAATGAATTCTCCAGAGTGAAAGCGTTTGAGAATCGCACGCTTTGAGTGCATTCGAGATGAGAATGAGGAAACAGGACTAAGTTGAAAAAGAGCATACTTGGGAGAAAGAAGTGAGATAGTTTCTCTTTGTATATCTACATGAAAGAATGGGAGAAAGTCAACGTTTGGTAGCATATGCTCGTACGCCTTGTCGTCATAGACATACCAGTAGAGAAACAAGCTTTATCGCGAGAGTTAATTTTCGAGCAAGTATAAAGATGATTGATTTCTCTTTTTCTCATGCTGATCAAAGCAAAAGAAAGGTGCTGAAAGAGTTAAAAGCTATACAGCAAAGAAGGGAGTCATGAAACAATGAAAGAGAACGAAGAGGGAAGACACGAGAGACGAGTCGAGAGCAAAAGGGACCAAAGAGAACGAAGACGAGTGACTTCGTCGGATTGAGCTGGACTTTAACTTTGGAATCTTTGAATTTCATCGTAAAAAAGAAAAAGAGAGGGGGGGGGGGAAAGAGAAAAAAACAAACGAGGGAAGAAAGAGTTAGAATCTTTTCAGAGATGTCGACATCGCTCGAGAACGAGAGAAAAGGTAAAACTCACTCAAATTAGCACCCATAGCCACGACGACCAGTCTGAACACCTTCGCCAGATCCACCTTCAGAACCTGGATCTGAACGACGATAATGACCTTCACCAGATCCACCTTCGGAACCTGGATCGGATTCTACTTCACGACGGCACCCTCCAGCGCGCGGTCCATCTGGCTCCACGACATTAGTCCCTGCGCCAGAAGTGGGTGGAGGACTGGCTCTTGCTTGAGCAGCTTGTCTTACGACTTGAGTAGGGATAGCCCTGACAGAGTTTCCAGGAGATCTACCAGCACTGGTAGCGATAGCCCTTTGGACAGAATCTCCAGGAGATCCACCAGCACTGGTAGGGGAAGCTCCTTCGAAGAGATCTTCTACGACTTCACCGCCAGCGGGGTTTCCACCAGTGGTTGGGTCGTTTGCACGTCTTGAGAAAGAAGTTGTTGAAGCTGTTCAACTCATGACGAGCTGCGATGTGAGCTACGTCTGAAGAGCCTTGGATGGGTTGAGCTTGAGAAGAGCCGAAGGCGGCTAGAGAGACGAGAAGAAGAGAGAGAGAGAACTTCATCTTGTGGAGTGATTTATATGTGTGAGAGAGAGAAGATGAAGAAGAAGAAGGATGTTTGAGGTGAAGATAGAAAGTACAGACTTCTTTCTCTCGCTCTTTATAGCTTTCTGTGAGGCCGAAGAGACGACGAAACGGCTGGAGAAGAGCAAACCAGGAATAGCAAATCGATGACGACTTTGCCGTTCTTTGGCTTATTGTGCATACCTTCCCAGTTCGAGAAGCTTAATGGAGAAAGGGTGAAAAGGATGTGTGTAGAGCCAAAATAACAGGGAAGGAGAGCGATCGAGAGATTCTCGGTGATGACGATGAGATACGATGCCGTCTCCATTCACCCCGCTCCTACATCTTCGAAGAATCTTGCACTTTCACCCACAGGAACCACGAGGAAACGTTCATTTACATACTTGTACATAGAAGCATGTAATCGGAGCTGCTGAGTTGGGAAGGCCGTTCTCTAGAACCGAAACCCAAAATCGAAGGTGACGGCTGAAGACCTTCGTCATTTCGCTGCTCGACTTGAGAGCAATCTCAGCCGTTGCACTGCCGTCAGACCAACGAAATCTGAGATTTGAGAACGTGAATGTGTAGATTAAATCGAGGCTGCTCATATGGCCTCTGTCCTGATCGATCGTTGATTAATTCTCTTGAGCATGACGTTAAGAGGATTCAAATTGTGAGAACATATGGCTCAAAGTCTCGAAAAGATGGCTCTTCTATGTACAGAGGAGGACTGTCAAAGTTGTCAACGCGGAATGTTGACTCATCTAGCTGCCGAAAAGTTCTATCACTCGATTCGGAAGACCATATCAGAAAGTACAGACAGTGTCCTGATCGCAAGGTTGCCTCAAGAGGCATGCTGAGTGCAGTCTGCAAATCATGAGAACAAAAGAGTCGTCTCAATTCCTAGATCGAGAAAACTAATCGATTGTTACAAACACACATCGATGGTCAAGATTGAAAAAAAGGTGAGCGAGAGGTAATGATACCCACCCTCATCGATTCTCCAACAGTCCTTTGAACCAATCTCTACTCTCATTCTTCAAATTGAACAAATTAGAAGCCGAGCCTTCAACCTTCAACTTGAATTTCTGTTCATCAATAACCAGATCCGAAAGGAGAGAGATTGTCGAAATCAATTTTTCGAAATGATCCGAGTCTACCTTGAGATTGACATCCCAACATCGACTGGGTGAAGTTATCTCTTGAATGAATAGAATGTCTACTTGGAAAGCACCACCTATGAGGCCATAGATTTCCATCAAGGAATCGTTGATGAAGGTTGAGATTGATAAAGCATTGGGACTGAATGTTGCCGGAAGATTGGAAGATATTGGAATTCTGTGAGAAAAGGGGTCAAAAAGTGAGAATCCTGGTTTGATTTTGGGTCGGAAGGAAGATATGAAGAACTCACAACTTGACTAGAATGTACTTTGAAGGGAAAGTAGAGATGTTTCGACGCTGGAACGTAGGATTGAAATTTGGCTTCGTTTTCTCACTCTGATTCGAAACTTGAGAGCCTCCTGCTAATCCGTTTAAACTGGACTCTGCGAAAGTCAAGCGAATGTGAAAAAAAGAGCCAATGTGATTAGATTGAAGGACCGTTTGATTGAGGAGATCTATGCTACATGAATGCAATAAACATGCTCAACGAGACTCACTAGAAGAAGGATCAGATCCCAAATCCTTTTCAACTTTCCCAACTCCACTTGAAGAGTTATTTTTCGAAATCTCAATCTTCTTAATTCCATCTTCTACCTTTCCATTTTTCTTGCCTCCCTCCTTCTCTTTTCCTCCTTCGCTTTCTCCAACATCAACATCCTCATCATCCTTTCCCTCTTCATCAGCTTCAAAAAGTCTTTCCATAGCTTTCCTATACTTTTCCATTTTCCAGAAATCATTTAGTGGTAAAGACATTAAATCAAAAGCCAAAGCAATGATAGGTTCTCTTTTTTCGACTTCTCCGTTCATTTCAACATCTTTATCATTTGAAGAAGAAGTCTCAGTAGTAGTAGTCATTTCACTCAATCTAACCAATTTAGGGTATCTCTGACTAAAATGAGTCAATAGACAATACTTGACGTTGCTTTCTCTAGCAACATTGATTGCACCATTGAAAGTTGAATGACCTTTCTTATCTGCCATTTCGGGTTGATCATCTTCTAAAGTGGCTTCGTGAATTAATAGAGTAACATTCTTTGAAGCTTCTTTTAAATTTTCACAAGGTCTTGTATCACCTGAATAAGAGATTGACCAATTTGATGATGGTGATGATGATTCAGGTTTGTGATGAACAACCAAACCATAACAATGAGAAGCTCTATGATCTACCAAACAAGTGGAGATCTTTTCTAAATTCATACTCTTCAATAAATCTTGATGATGTAAAGCAGTGTATTCTTTCGCTAATGTTCTAACTCTATTATGAGGAACGCAATGAGTTGTTGATGAGTTTCGAGATGCTTGTTCTTCTTTCGAAACTTCGACTCCAACTCCAACTTTGAAATCCAACCATTCATTTTCGATAAAGACGACACCATTGTTCAAATCTTCTCCATCTTGACCTGGATTCCTAATTTGAATTCTATCTTCAACTTCACCAAAGTCAGCATCCGATTCCTTCTTTGGTACCTCATTTAGACCAAATCCTTGCAATCTATCCAATTCTCTCAAATAAGCTCTAGTGAAAGAATTACTCAATAGATATAGTTTCTGATCCTTTTCAATCTCTTTAGACAATTTGAATCTTTCATTCAATAATCTAACCAGACCTAAATGATGATCTGCATGAACATGAGAAATGAAAATGATCTTCAAATTCTTCAAGATGAAATTGGTCCTTTCCAAACCGAACTTCCTTCTTAATTGTCCATAAGTTGATTCACCACAATCTAATAGAAGGAAACCATCCTTTGGAGTCTCTATCAGAGTTGAAGAAACGTTTCTATACTTCGAAGGATGAGCAGAACCAGTTCCTAAAGGAGTCACAATCACTCCAGATCTTTCTTCTTCTGAAGTCCTTTTTCTTGAATCACTTTCTTCTTCAACTTCTTTCTTGACTACTTCTATCATGTTGAGATAATCTGACCAACCTATTTCTCTAGCTTCTTGCAATTTGATTCTAGAGGCTGGATCTCGAGATTCATCTATCGAATCTTTGCTTGTCCCTTCATTCTCGATTGCTTTATTCTTTCCTTTTGCTTTCTGAGTCTTGGTTTCTGTTCCATTGACTTCCGATTGATGACTAGAGATCAAATCCTTTTTCAGTAACGAAGCTTTCCCTTTGAATCTAGCTAAATCTTGAATTTCCTGACTGTCCAATTCATTTTCGAAATCTGGAGAATCCGAATCGAATTTCTTGATTTTGATTCCAGTATCATTATCATCGTCTCTACTTTTTCCCTTCCCTTTCCCTTTCGTTTTCGAAGCACTTTTCTCATTTCCTAACTGATCTCCAACAGCATTCGACGGATTCAACTCAACCATCAAATCGTTCCTAGGAATCAAACAAGTTCCAATCTCGAAGCCTCCTTTCAACAGATCCAGCTCCTCCGCCTTGATCTGAGGTTCCAAACTAGACTGAGGCATCTCAAAGATCTTCGAATCCAACCTATTCAGCCTCAAAAGACTTAGAGCAGAAGAAGGGAAAGAGAACAAATCTGAGCATAGCTCTGGTATTGAAAAGATATGTTTCGTACCAGTTGGACCTGATTGTTTTTCCTTGTATTGATCAATAAATCGCAGATATCTCGAGTCTCTCAAGACTTCCATTGAAATGTTGTGAATGAAAACATTTGGGCTGAAATCTTCTCTTGAGATTAGATGATTGTATTTGGCTTGGTTGGAGGGTTCAAAGAGTGAATCTAAATGTTGTAGGGTCGGGATGTTTAGATGAATCGTGACCTGAGATGAATGAAAAAGATGGAAAGAAGAACACCTTCCGATTAGTAATCTGACTCTTAGAGAGTAATGAGTCGATGGATCATGAAACTATATCTTCAGATCAAAAAATACTCACAAAGCCAGGTCTAGAACTCCCCATAACCTCTTCAGCTCTAACTTCAACTACAATGAAATCCTTCTCTTCCCTTTCCAAAACCTCTTTCAACTCCTTTGATTTCTTCTCTAACTCATCAATTAGTTTTTTATTCTTCAAACCAACCAATTTCTTCTTTGAATTCTCTACTTCTCTTTCCTTTTGATTCCTCTCTCTAGACCAATTTTCTCTCTCCTTTTCATTCATTGCCAACCAAATTTCATCCTTTGGTCTCTTGATCTTGATATTAGAACCTTTGGTTAGATTTGAGAAACTAGGACCAGGTTGTACTCCTAGAGATAAAGCTTTGGAAGGTGAGAATTTCCCTCTTTGAGAATGAGCTTGAAGGATGTAGATTAGGGAAGTTGAAGAGGTATTGCTGTTGAGGTTTGAGGTTGTATCAGAGGCGGTTGAAGGGTGAGGTAAAGTACTCAAAACCCAAGCAGGAGTTAAAGATCTCTTATGATAAGGTAAAGAAGAAATATCTGGATCATCCAATCGAATCTCCACCTCTTGCTCTTCCTTCTCTTTTCCTTTCCCATTATCTTTTCCTTTCCCCTTTCCCTTCCCATTCTCATTCGATTTGGAATTAGAGATCATATCTCTCCTTCTAGTATTGAACATGTCATTTACTATAGCTTTGATCCAAATTTGAGAATCTCGGGGAGAAAGTTGAGTAGGTTTGAAATTGGGAGATGTCCAATTCAATCTAGCTAAGTCTTCCTCAAATATTGATGATGATGATGAATCTTTGGAATTGGTTTGAGGAGTTAACTTCCTTCTCTTGTTTGAATTGGATGAAGTTCTTGAATCTGAAGTGATTTCTACTGCTTCTGATGAGTCATGATGATTCTTCTCCCTCTGCTCCTTTTTGAAAGGTGACAATTCAATGAAACTAATCTTCAAATTCTCATCTTGAAAAAAAGGTTTCAATTCATCATTCCCATTTCCCATTCCTTTTCCTTCTCCTTCTTCCTCATCTTTCAATTCTTTCAATTGAAGCTTCATGATATCTCTTTTACAAAACCCTCTCATAGTAGCTACCAAATAACCCGAATTTTCAGGACCGAATAGATTGATATATTTCCTATCTGAATCAGCCAAAGTCATTAACAACCCCGGTAAACCCATTGAATTTCCATAATCCAAATTGTTCAAAAAGATGGAATCTATGCGAGAAGCAGTAGCTTTCCTTTGAGTGATTGCTCTGGTGGTCCCTTCTGGAATACCGAACAGATATCTTTTTGAATCTATAGTGTATAAGATGGATGAGGTTGATGAATCTGAGGAGGGAGTTAGGATGAAACGTAGAGAGGAAACCATTTTTGATCGAGAAGAGAAGTTGATGGTGGATGAGGTTGAGGTTGAGGAATGATTGAAACGAGATTGAAGAGAATTGTAGATTGAATTTGAAGTTTGAGAATGATTTTTGAAATGATTGATGTGGAAAGCAGATGATTCAGATTGGATTCTGAATCTGAACCTGATCCTCAACCTGGAGGGAGAGAACAACGACGTCGTGTTGAAGATGGAAACCGATACGACTTTGGATGTTGATGGGTTGACTGATTCAAAGAGTCTGTACTAATCCTTCATCATAGGCAAAGATTGAGGAATGTCGACGTTGAGAAGAAAAAAGTATAGGCTGGCCTGTGCGCAACTTTGTTAGTGAGTTTCGGCTTTCGATTCTTGATTTCCCCTTTCCTTCTCACTCCTTACCATCTTCATCCTCTTCTCTACTCTACTCTATCTCATTCAAGATGTTTGGGTTCAATTCCTCACCAGCCAGCGTGGATTGGTCATTTTATGGAGGAGCAGAGAGAACAGGTCCTTCCATCAACGACTCAACTGATACTTCTACTTCAAATTCATCCTCAAGCTCAACTTCAAGATCTCATTCTCCTTCTTCATCTTCAGATTCAGATTCATTAGACAATTCCACAGTAGATTCTCTACTATCCTCATCCCAATCACAATCACCAATCGGATTGAAATGGGCTCCCAAATATCCTCCCACTCCAACTTCTCAAGATGATTTCCTATGGTTATTAACCGAAGAACCTCATCGAACTCGAAGAGCTGCAATTCTATCAAAACATCCACAAGTCAAATCTTTAATGGGTAGAGAACCTTTGACTAAATATATTTCTTTCTTAGTCACTTTGATTCAAATCTCTATTGCTTCTTGGTTTGGTTTCAAGGAGATTCATCCTTTGGATTGGAGGTTTCTATTGACTGCTTATGTAGTTGGTGGAACTGCAAATCAAAATACTTTTTTGGCTATACATGAAATCACTCATAATTTGGCTTTTAAAGGTATAAAGATGAATAAGGCTTGGGCTTGTCTGGTTAATCTTTGTATCGGTGTACCTTATGCTATGAGCTTCAAGGTGAGTAAAGAGGCAGAGAGAGAGAAGGCGTGTGTACGTAGAGATGGAAATAGGTATGATTCAAATGATCGGGAGTTGAATCGGAAAGAACTTCTGGAAGGAAGTGGGGCCAAAGGAGCTTTCCTTTAACATTTCTCCTTGCATTGGGCTTCTTCCTTCGAGAGCTCGATTTGGCAAGCAGTCTGCTTCTATCAATGACACACGAAGCCTTTGGACTTGGGAAATTGCTCTCGTTGAAGAATCTGCTTTGGATCGAGAGAGAACTCGTTGGAAGAAGAGGCAGATCTAGGTTTCCCCCCCTCTTTTGCGTTTCCATCTTCTGAAGCCTCCTTCTTGCCCTCCTTTTTCTCCTCTCTTACAGCCATATCACATTGAGCATCATAAACACTTAGGAGAAGATGGCATGGATACAGACCTCCCAACCAGATTCGAAATGATGTGTTTGAAAAACGTTTTGGGAAAGGCTTTCTTTGCGTGAGTATACTCGATACTCCCTCTTATAACAACATCAATTAATCTTCCTCACAATTAAACAAAATTTAACCCCATCTTCCTTTCTCTCCTTCTTTTCTATCAGAACTTTCCAAATCTTCTTCTACGCTCTACGACCAGGTCTCATCCGAGCTCAAACTCCAACTTTCTGGCATTTTTTCAATTTATCCTTACAATTGTCTTTCAATTACCTCTTAGTCAAGTATATGGGAGGATGGTATTCCCTCTTCTACCTTTTGGAATCTAGTTTCTTTGCTGGAAGTTTACATCCAATGGCAGCTCATTTCATTGCTGAACATTATTTGTTTGGTGGGATCGAACAGGAAACTTGGAGTTATTATGGTGGTTTGAATTGGTTGGCTTATAATGTGAGTCTTTTGGTTGTTGCTTTCCTTCTGATGGTTGAGATCGTGAGGAGTTTTTGAGACTAAGAGATCGTTCCCTTCGAAAGGCCATCAAACTCTCTGAAGAGATCTCATCTGTTTCCTTTGTTTCGAACTAACACCAAATCGCTTCTTCTATTCTTCCTTTCCCTTAAATCTTTCGTTCTTCTTCAATAGGTCGGTTATCACAACGAACATCATGATTTCCCATCGATTCCTTGGACTCGATTACCCAAACTTAGGAAAATGGCACCTGAATTTTACGATTGTCTTCCATGTCACAAGAGTTGGCCTTTAGTAACTTTGCAATTCATCTTGGGAGAAGATTCAGGTCTATTCGCTAGGATCAAGAGGAAAGGTAAAGGGGAACAGAGGAATCAGGATGAGAAAAAGGAAGTTGTCGAGTTGGGATTGAAAGAGGAATAAGGAATCATTCTTCTCTCCTAGATTATAGTCAGTGATCTCAATCTCAGGTTCAGATTCACGAAGAAAATTGCTGGTTCGTTTCTTTCGGAATTTTCATTCTCTATACTCTATTTTTACGATTGGTCTTGTTTCATTTCGACTCCTTCATGGTTCACCTCTCTGTTCTTCCGGGCTGTAAATAGTTCATTTTGATAGATTCTTTGACGTCCAGTCTTTCCTAATTTGATTCGTGCACTGTGTGACGAGCAAAATATCCAAAGGAGAACGAGACCGAACCGCAAAGAAGATGGAAAGAGAATGAAGTCTCCAAATTTGCGGGTGAAAGGGTTTTCGAGCTCTGTCATCTTTTGAAACCTCTCTCGACTTCTTTCACTCCCTTATTTGGGTTTCAAAAGAAACCAGAAATCTGTAAAAACTTTGGATGGAGCGAAAGCCTCTGCATGGTCCTCGCAGAGGCCAAAAGAGCTCCATTTTCTCTCAAGCCCGCAAGTCGTCGGTTCAAGTTTGAACTTTTGGAAGAACAGACCTCCAAAACTCACGCTCTTTCGACCTTTCTTGCCTCCCGTTCTGATGTTTCATTTGTTTTATTCTCATCTAGAAGTTTTCAGAGAGTCTCTTGTTGACCGAGTCTCTGGTGGCAAGAAGTGGCAAGCTGACTTTGAGAGCGAACTGGATCTGTCCCTTGACTCGCTCTTTCCAACTACTGAATGATCGATTCAATTCACAAGATACAGTTCAGGTCTGGAGCCGCCTCAAAGAATCTGGTACTAGTACTCTCGACAGCTCAGTCAGAAGGAAAGTTGGCCAATGACGTCGATGAGATTTCTCTCCTCCCAGGATCCCTCCAGCGTTTGCCCAGCGCTCGAGAAGCGTCGAGATGAGACCTGGAAGTGATCTGGAAGCGAAAACTAGAAACTGAAAAATGTGCAAAATTGTTCATCCTGGCCGGGAATCGAACCTGAAACCACGAATGTGTGAAGACTGGGGTTGAAGAGTGTTCGCACTTCATGTCTTCATGTCGCCCAAAAACATGAGCCCCTAGTCTCCCATTTCCTCGACGTTTCTCTGAACCTCAAACGGGCTCTGGAATCGAGATTTACAGTCAATTTTGAGTCAATTTCATCTCTGCACATTTTCTGGTTGTTCCCTGATATCTCGAGTAAATCGACATTTCACCTAGAATGGGGCCAGAAACCTTTGACCCTCACCGAGCCTTTTTCTCTATAAGGGAAGCGAAGGAAGGTTTTTCGGGACGCTCTCATTGCCAGTGATAAGGCTAAATGCAATCTAGTAATGCCAGTAAGAACGATTAATTCGGATTTTGCTTTCCCTAAAGAGAATATACGACTAACCCTCGTATATAGGCACAAATCAAATCTGGTTTGTGCCAACGATGAAGTTTCACCTTTCCACGAGCTAGGCACCCTAGGTGTAAGACCTGGTATTCTGGCGCAACCTAACTGTTTCAGTTCTTCTGTTCGATAAGAAGAGTTGGAGTAATCGTCTCTTTTAACAATTCTAATGACCCTCACGAGTCTATAACATAGCGACCTTACAACGACCTTACAACAACAAACTATACCCAAACTAAATCCTTGACCCTCCTATCAAAAAAAATGACCAGCCTGCTACTCTGAATGAGCGCTCATACTACTGAGCTTAATTCGTCTCTAGAGAGTGGTGGACCGAGTCTATCAACTACGCAAATCTCTGAATGGGCCTCGTCCCTAGAGAGATGAACCCAGTCTAACAAAATCAAGTTGATTGAGTATCTTCCTACTCATGGGCGCGAGCCTAGAGAGGGAATGAGAAAAGTCAAGGACGCTGATGACTGACAAACGAAGAAGCAAGCCTTTCAACCAAGACGCTAGAGGGCAGCTGAGTGGCTGCAGCTCTTTTGTCGAAAAGCTTCACTGTACTGATCAGTCAGGGAGAGTGCCACGGTTACAGGGACTTGGTGGTATTTCGCTCAGACTGCCAAAGGAAGTCGCGTCTCATATCGAGAGCTGTTTTGACAGATCGAAACCTCAACAAACTTTCGCTGAGTCCAGGATGCTTCGATTTCGCTAGAAAGCGAGGAAGCTTTTCATACTCCCTGAAGTCGCTCTAATCATCTTGATGGCAGGAGAAGCTTGACCTCGAGACCTCCTCTTTAGCTCTCTCTTCTTCAGAACCGCGTTTTCGCCACTCGAATCTTCTCTTGCTGATCTCCATTCTGATTCCACTCTCTTGCTTCTCTCTTCAATCTTCTCTCCTTGGACCACTCGGACATCTCGACACATCTTTGTTGATGTTCACCGAGCTCAGTTTACTGTCAGTGCAGTTGCAGCAATTCATCAGATGTTGCCTACACTCTGTTCTCATTTGACCTCTTTACCCCTCCGTTCCTTGGCTGTATGGCCTTCTAATGATTTTTCCTCGAATTATAATCTCTTCTAGAGTCCCTGCGTTTCTTCTCAGGGAGAGTGCTAGCTCAAGAAGCCTGATCTCGAGATCTTCTATGTCAACTCTCCTTTCTTCAAAACTTGGTCTCGCCTTTCCCTGGTGAATGAGACGAACAAAGAAGCAAGCCTTTCACCCGAGACGCTAGAGCAGCCCCTCTTTTGTCGAAAAGCTTCACTGCGCTGACCATTCAGGGAGAGTGCCACCGCTTCTAGGGACTTGGTGCTATCTCTCTAAAACTGCTCAAGGACCATCGACTCATCGACTCATCGACTCTTTCCGACCCGCTTTCTTCGGGAAAGACTCAGACCAATTCGAACTAGCACATTTTGAACCCTTTGTAGCTTGGTCATTCTTGCTCATTCTTCGTCGACTTAGCTGGTTGGTCGTCGCTCCCTGAGAGAACCTGGGAAGTCATGGGAGAAAGCTCGTCATTGAGTCTTTCCCGACAAGATCTCTCTTGAAAAGACTCGTTTCCAGTCGATCTAGAGGATTAAGAATCGATTGAGCCTTGGTCATTCTCTGGGAGCTCGGAGGTAGCAGGTTCGAAGAGCGTCCAGTCTGTGGTTTGCTGTGGGCTTTTCTCAGAGAAATCTCATCACTCCTCGTCAACTACTCTTTCCTGACTCGCACTCTTCTTCAAAGACTCGTTTCCAGTCGATCT
>BCHO01000030.1:45358-111788 GCA_001599655.1 Golubevia pallescens
TTTGCTGTGGGCTTTTCTCAGAGAAATCTCATCACTCCTCGTCAACTACTCTTTCCTGACTCGCTCTCTTCTTCAAAGACTCGTTTCCAGTCGATCTGGACGAAAAGAAAGTACTTTCGCGTTGGGAGTTCTTTACGATCTTGGAGGTACCAAGTCTGAACGACATCGAATTCGGTGGTCATTGATGGTCAGGCCAACGTCGAAATCTTTCATTGCTCGTCATCGACTCTTTTCCCACAAGGTCTCTCCTGGAAAGACTTGATCCGATCCGATTTAGACCATATTGAGCCCTTTGAGCCCTTTGTCATTCCTCAGAAACCTTGGTAGGTGGGTCGTCATTCCCTGAGAGAGCGTGGGAGAATTAGAACAGCGAAGTTGAAGTTGATTCTTACGGGCAATCCAGCCTGGCTAGGTGAATATCAATCAGCAGAAAGGTTTGAATGACTGCTCATACTCTTCATCAGAGAGAGTTTAGAAACGAAACAGGGAGAAAAAAACAGTCAAAGCTCTACAACTTTGCTTCTCAGAGCTTACAGGAACTAGTATTCTCGTTCTCTCAATTGGCATGTGTTAGCATAGATGGTTCTCAAGATTTGTAGATCTGATTTCATATTTGATCAACAAAGAGTACAAGAAATAAAAGCAATCAAGGAAAGAAGAAAAAACTTGAGGGGAGGCAAAAGAAACTTTGGGTGGAAGCGAAACTTTGTCGTTGACTTTTCCATCAACCGAATTCCTTTCCTTTACTTTTCTTGATGACTCATCTTCATTCTCATAGATCCAAGAGGGACCTCAGAAGATGCAGAGAGATCTGAAAGGCAAGACTGCTTCGAGAAGGTGAGGTGAAGATGAAAAGGTAACAGAAGAATAAGCTCGAGGTTGAAACGGAAATCTGAGATGCTGCTCGAAGAGTCATTTACTCACCCTGACTAGTACCAGTGAATAAGATCTTAGATCTCGATTTCTACCACCATCGATACACTTTTCAGATCGAAAACCTCTTCCACTAGACCTCTCATTTCATCGATTTGTTTTGAGCTGAAGGATTCAAAACAGATTCCCAATCTTTTGAGTGGAATCATTCTAACGCCCTCCACTACAAGTAGTTCCTCTACGTTCTTCTTCCTTTGATCTAATAATGAAACCACTGGGTTTACTGGATTGCGGGAATTCGAGTTTGCGGCTCTACGAACTGGGAGGAAAAACTTCGAGCTTGCGGATTCACGAAAATCGATTCTCAATTCCTCTAGTCTCGGGGCTCTTGAGCCAAGGTCTGATGGCATATCCTTAGTTTTGAGCCAGATACTTGAGACTGATGGCAACTCTGTAATACAATCACAGATGACAAGGGTGGAAGAAGGGATCCTTATCCAGGAAGGGAAATCAAGCCGAATAGGAAACGATGAAGAGACTTGATGAGCTTCTAAACATTTGAGCAGTGGCAATTCCAATGTTTCTACATCTTCATCAGTTTTTGGCAAATAGACATAAAGGTGCTTCAACGTTTGAGAGGCTCCTTCTAAAACTGCTCTCAATTTCCTAGAGCTTTGGACCCGAAGCTCCAATTTCAATGAGATTAGCGTGTTCAAAAGTTGTGACTCCATCATCTTGAATATAACCTTCGATCCTACCTTGAGCCAAAGAACCCTCAGACCTGCATTCTTTTGCTCTTGAGCCTTGTTCTCAACCAGTTGAACAGAATGAATCGATTTGGGATCCATGACTCTAAAGTCTACCACTTTGGGCAGCACCAATGCGAGTTGAGCCAGAGAAGTCCATGGTTCAAGGGAATTGCTTCGAATCAACAGGAAAGTCATTGTTGGCAGACGAAGCTCTTACGATGTTTACATGGTTTCCCTTCATGGTTTAAGATTCCTTCTACCTCCAAATTGATCTCTCGTTCAATTGAAGTACCTCTTCAACTACCCAATTGCTCTGAGCTATGGCTAGGTGGAATATTGGGTTATCCAAATCTAGAGAACAGAGTCCCTTCTTAACAAACCCTTAAATTGAAGGATGCTACAACTTTAGAAACGGTTCAACTTCTTTCTAATCGAGAAAAGAATTTTAAGGCTGGTCTGGAAGTGGATGGAATTAAGATGTCTTTGATCAAAACATTAATTCTCCCTTTTAAAAGAGTTGCGAGAGATCAAATGGTTGATTTAGAAGAATTGGTGGATGAGGTGGTGGATTATGAACAGACTTCGACATTTGTTAGAGTTGAGATCTGAGTTTCTACGATCTGACATTGTCTACGTAAGTCTCGAAACGTCTTTTAGATGGATCCAGTCTTCAAACAAACAAAACTTTGATGCTTGTTCAGGCTCACTGATCTTTCTTTCCACTCGTCTCTCTCTTTCTCTCTTCAAACGATCAGTCCTTGTTTTACAGAATCATTTTGAGCGAATTATAGGATTTCAAATCATCAACCAACTTTTCTTTGTTTCTACTAACGAACCAACAGTGCCTGATGAAACTTGCTGCGTCGTTTATCAACCTTCATTCTTCTTCAGAAGCCTGTCGAGGAGTGGAATTACTTTTGTTTACAGTTGTATAGATAGTTGGGGTAGAAATATGGCGAATCAGAGAAAGAAGGAAGAGAAATGAAAATTTCTATTCTTGTCCCGAGCGCTGACGTCACAAGCGAGAACGACCTGGATCTACGATTGAGCTTGAAGCTGATCTTCATTGCATCTTTGAGTCTCATTCATTCAATTCACTTAAACTTCTAAAGAGTCGAACATACAAGAATTCGATTTCTGAAAAGTCTATCAACATCAAGAAACATCCAAAACCAAGAACTCTGAGAGGATTGAGTCAGTCGCAGCATCCTGCCACCTAACCAGTTGATCTTAATATCTGTTCGTCAATTCCATGGTGAAGGGCGGTAAATCGAGTCAAGTTGAAGAAAGCAGTGGAAACAACAAACAGAAGGGAAATAGTAAAGAAGATGTCAACAAAGTAACTTCAACTTCAACAGCCATTGCAATCCCAAATACGACGTCTACTTCTTCCTCTTCTTCTGCCTCTTCCACTCCTTCATCTCCCAATCCAAACATCAAGGTAAACGTTTCCTCACCAAGATCCTCAATCTCTGCCACCTCGACATCGACGGTGAATCCAGCAGCAGCGACCGTTGCAAGGAGATCTGCCTGGAGAAGTTCAATCTCTGGTCCTCCTTCTTCCTCGACAAGATCAAACACTTCCACTTCAAATAACACTGCCACTTTGATTGGGGGAAGCAATTTGACAGATTCAGATTCAAGCACAAGTCAATCCAGTAGCGATCGATTGAGTGGGGGTTCGGCAGTTCATACCACAAACTCTGCAACTTCATCCTCTTCCTCTGAACTGCCTTCAAGCATGAATTCAGATCAAAATGAACCTTCTCATATTCAGATAAACAGTTCATCGACAAACAAGAACAAGTTGACAAGCACATCTAACTCTGCTATCACAGATGATTCAGTTGGAGCCCCTCCTCCTCTTCCTCCACTGAATAGCACTACTTCTTCATCTAACAACCGACGACCTTCTTCAACCATACTTTCTACTACAATGGATCAAGATCAATCCAATTGGAATTGGGATAGAATCAACAGTTCAAATCCTCAACAGACTCCTCCAGGAACAATGTCCTTGATCCCTCCTTTTGGTTCTCCAACTTCTCTGGCTCCAATCTTGGTCAGTGGAGGTGGTTCCACTGGTCCAGTGTTGAGAAGAGGTCAATCTCAGATAGGGAATGAAGATAGAGGTAGAGATTGGGGAAGGAATTGGGATAGAGGTGAGAGTAGTAATAATCTCCGAAGTCAGAGCAAGGAACAGTCATTCGGAAAGCCAGGAAGCATTAGCAACAGCAGTTCGATGCCGACTGGTGGTGGGAGATGGGGAGAGATAGGAGGTCTATTCGATTCAAACAATGCTCCTTCAACTTCTTCTTATTCGAATTCATCAAGTGATAGTCTCATCAAGAGGTCCTTTTCAAGGTCGCAGCCTCCAGGAACTGCACCTCCACAGCAGATCAATTCCTCCTCTACTTCTTCCTCTTCCTCTTCTCAATCTCCTCTCTCTCAATCGAGAACGAACAACTCTCCAAGTACAAGTTCTTCAAAGATGGAAGGAGACGAATATGATTGGGCCAATTTCGTATTTGCCTATTCGAGAGGGAGATGGGATCCGAACAGGCTACCGAGACCTCCAGGAAGAAGTACAGCTCATCCAGGTGTGCTCACTCGGATAGAACCAAATGGAGGAGTGACAATGACTGTGGGAGATGAATCATCATCGAGTTTCAGAGGTCAGGATTTGGTGGCTCAGTGTGGGACAGGAGGAGGAGGAGGAGAAAGTGAGATTCCAGTTTCCGAAGAACCTGAACTTCAAGCGATGAGAAGACCAAGTCTGACTTACGTTCAAACGGATGGAAGTGAGCTTTCAGATCAATCGATCTCTTCAATCAAATCCTCCAGTAGCAGAAAGGATGGTAGTCAAGATCTATCTACAGATTCTAGTGCAACAATCAGTCCAAGTACGAGTCGTCAACAGATCACCTCATTAACTCCGGTCGGTCCAACTGCAGCTGGAGATTCGATTGGTAAATTAATGTCTAGAACTCCTCCTCCTACTCCTCCACCTCAAGATTCGGAATTGAATCCTTTCCATGGATCTGCTCCACCAGATAGAGGAGATAGTCTTCCTCCGGCTCCTTCTCCTCACATTGCTCCATTGACTGACGCTTATGCGTTGGCTCATGCAAAATCAAGTCATTCTTCTCCAAATGCTTTGGCTACTACTCATGCTGCTATCGTAGCTCAAGAAGCTCATCAGAATATCATGTCAAGTTCGTTCGCTTCAAAGAAAGTGGGAGGATCTAGATCTACTCCGGAAGGTTTACCGACTCGAGGAAGTTCAAGACAACCTCTATTGAGTAGAACTTCAGATCCAGCTCGTCGAATCGAAGATGATATTTGGCATACTACGAGTTATTCGAGTTCGAGTAGAGGTCAAGAACAGGTCTCGGATCATCATCATCCACGTTCCTCTTCTTCGGAAAGACCTCATCTATCTACTTCAAATTCAACTTCTGCTTTTCAACCTCTTGCTGGAACATCTAGAGGTCCTCCAGCTTCTTCAATATCAGCTCCGACTTCTATTCAAACTCATCCTACGACGACGACTTCTGATCTAAGACCAGCATTGTTGAGTCAATTCAGTGCTTTGAGTCTTGGATCTAGTGGATCTGGAAGTGATCAAACCAACGTCACGATTCATGCTGGAGATAGTAGTACTAGCGAAAGTGGTGGTGGACCTCCTTCTAGACCAGGTCCGACTCCAGTTCAAGATCCAACTCCTGAGAATTCGGAAGACTTGTTGGAATTCTTGACTCCCACTTCTACTAGGTCTGCTCCAGAGGTACCTCTTTCGGGTATAGCAGCTATTCTGAGAAGGAATTCGGATGTGGAAGATAGGGAGAATCTATCTGGTGGAATTGGTGGTGACGCTAGAGAGTTGAACACTTCTATAGCTGCACTTAGAAGAGCTTCAGCTAGGAGGACTAGTGTGGCCAAGGAACTCTCTTCGGTCTCTAGACACTCGAGCTACGACAATGGGAAAGGAAAACAAGTCATTCATTCTTCTAGTTTCCCTGGAACTTCACCTTCTTCAACTTCAACTTCAAATTCAAATTCCATTTCTACGAGATCCATCGATAATTTGAGATCCGACACTACCAATTCAAACGAGTACCTTCTTCAACTCTCTTCTCCCCCAAGTAGTGCTAGGTTCTCTTCTCAAAGTGTGGAAATGAAGGCGGAAAGTTCGAGAGGATTGGAAAGTGATTCTCAGTCTTCTGCAGTTGGATCTGATCGAGAACAACAGCAACAGCAGCAGCTCAATAGATCAGAAGAGGTGGCTTCGGATGCTGAACCTGCAAGTCCAATGATTTCGAAGATGAGAGCTTCTTCGAGCAATGATCCAAAGAGAAGAGCTTTACCACCTCTTGGAACTCCTACTTCACCAATCTCTTCTAGAGCTAGAACGACTTCTGATCTTGTCAGACAACCTTCGGGAGGAGGAGGAGGAGGAGGACCACCTTCCGGAATCGAAGGTAGTGGTAGGAATGGAAATGGAAATCAAATCAGTCCAACTTCACCTGCGGTCAAGAGTTATCTGGCTGCCGGACGTAGAGCCGAGAACTTCTACAAAGAACATGGTTATCTACCTTCTATTTTCCCTCCGAACGAATTGGAAAGAAGACAAGCTTTGAGAAGATATGGTCCACCAAAAGTGGCTGCCAATGTCAATTTCGATCGAATTGCTCATCTAGTCAAATTAGTCTTCAATACCAAATTGGTCCTCATCTCTTTGGTTGGTGAAAATGAACAAATCTTTCAAACTGAAATGGGTGGCGGTGGAGATTTGAGTTTACCTTCTCTTCAGAAATCGGCTGGAGCTAGAGATTGTTCCTTTTGCGCTCATTCCATTTTACAGGATGGTGATGAACCTATAGTCGTTTTGGATACTTGGAGAGATTGGAGATTTGCTGGAAACCCTTTGGTTTTGGGAAGTCCTCATATTAGATTCTATTGTGGTTGTCCCCTTAGAACTCCGGATGGTTTCAATTTAGGTAGTCTTTGTATCATTGACGATAAACCTTGGACAGAGTTCAATCCTAGGCAAAGGCATACTTTGAAAGAGTTTGCTAGGGTTGTTATGAGGGAAATGGAATTGATGAGAGATCAGGTGAGTTTCGGATATTTGATTTTCTGGGATCAAAGCGAAAGATGAAGAGAAAGAGATGTGGTGAAGTTCTCGTTTACTGATTGCTTCCATTCATTCTTCGTTCTTCCTTTACTTTGTTCTCTCTCAGATCCAACTCGGAATGAGAGATCGAATGCAAAATTCTATCGAACTCTTCACGAGAGAATGCCTCGAGGTGGAATCCGAAGACGTTCAAGATAGCAGTGCTTCGAGTACTCACGGAGGAGAATCGACGACAGGTTCCACAGGAGCTAATCCGGTCGGTCTTCATAGAGTCTACGATTTGGCAGCCAAGAGTATGCAAGACGCTCTCCAAGCTTCAGGTGCCATCATCTTCGATCTATCTCATTTCGAATTGGTGGATTCGTTCGCTCACGAAGGAGGGAGTGGAGGCAAGATCTTCTTTCCATCTCCTTACTCCAATCCTGGAACTACTCCTTTCGCAAGTTTCGATAACCCCTCCAACATTGAAGCAACGACGGCAGGAGAAGGAAGTGCAAGTGCATCGAAACCGACCGACTTGCCAGCAAGTAAAGCGGAATCCTTGAAAGGCAAGACGGTTCCTCCAATGGCCATTCTAGGAGCTTCAGAAGATTGCGAATTCCCTCCGGAAAGAGAAAATGCAGTTCCTTTGTCTCACCATATCAAGGTGGCGGAGTTTTTGAGATCTCATCGAACTGGTCATTATTTCCCTTTCTCCCCTTCACCGTTTTCTCAACTCTTGCCAAGTGGAGTCACGAATCTTATGCTGGTCCCTATCTTTGGTTTGAACAAGCAACCTTTTGCTTTGCTTTGTGCATACGCTCAAGGAACTGAATCTGGGACTGCTTTGGAAGAATTGAAGGATTCTGGTCTTCAGTATCTAAGAGCTTTGGGAATGATCATCTTGAGCGCCGTTCTGAAGAAGGACATCATGTTGGCAGATAAAGCAAAGAGTCATTTCATTTCCAAGTGAGTACCAAAGAAAGATTCGGTCTTGAATTCAATGATTCTCGAGTTCCGAAAGATCACTGACTGACTTCCGTTTCTCTTCACCACCTTGACATTTCTTTCAGCATCTCTCACGAACTTCGTACTCCTCTTCATGGAATCCTAGCGGCAGCAGAGCTTCTTTCGGAAACGAAGCTAGACGTCACTCAAGACTCTTACTTGGACACTGTCGAAGCTTGTGGAAAGTCTTTGCTGGAACTCGTCAATCATGTTTTGGACTTTACAAAGCTCAGTGGAGGCGCTAGCGTGGATCGTCAACATTCTAGAAGTCAGTGCGATCTTGTCAAGTTGGTTCAAGAGGTCTGCGAGAGTAGTTGGATCGGTCAAATGGCGAAAGCTCTGGAAAGTCAACAACAATCTGGAATCGGTTCGGTTTACGCTCCTCCTTCTGGAGGCGCTGCCAGGAGCAGTCTTACTGATGAGAGTACAGTCAAGAAACTCAGGACTCTACCAGTCGAAACTGTCATCGATGTCTCGATGAGAAGCAGTGGTTGGTTGGTCAATTGTGATACGGGAGGGATTCGTAGAGTTTTGATGAACTTGATCGGGTAAGTTTTCGACCTTATGATCTTTTCTCATTCCAAGGATCTGTGTCTGACTGGATTCACATTTTCTCTGTATTTCCATCCTCACAGTAACTCCCTCAAATTCACCAGCAAAGGTTTCGTCCACGTAGCCATTCGAGAGGTTCAGAGTTCCGACACTCACATCATCGTCGAGCTTGGAGTGACGGATACTGGTCGAGGTATCTCGAGAACCTTCTTGGAGGAACAGCTCTTCCATCCTTTCACTCAAGAGAATACTTTGGGTACTGGAACTGGTCTTGGTCTCTCCATCGTCAACAGCATCGTCCAATCTCCTTCCATCAACGGAAAGATTGACGTCTGGTCCACTGTCGGTCAAGGGACAGAGATTAGAGTCACCTGCGAGCTCGAACTCTGTTCACCTGACGATGCCGAAGGTACAATCTACGTTCCAGCTCTAGACGTTCAGAAGCAGCGGACCTTCGGATTCCTTGGTTTCGATGAGTCTCGAGGTCAAGAGAATCTGAGAGAAGTCATCTCGGGTTACTTCGAAGATTGGTGGCACTTTGCTCAAGTTCATTTGGAAGGAGATCAGATGGAGCTGGTGGCTAATCCAGAAGTGGATCTGGGAGACATTGTCCTCATCAACGAGAACGTAGCCATCTTGGAAGCTCTCAAGAAGAGGAGATCGCCTCTGCCTCCGGCCATCTTTCTCACCAGTGCCAGAGGAGATGCTGAAGTCGCTGCTGCTTGCGATTCTTACCATCAAGCAGGAGGAGTGGCGAGGATGCTGTTCAAGCCTGCAGGTCCAGCCAAATTGGAAGCTGTGGTAGACTTCTGCTTGCAGTGTCTGGACAGGATTCAGTCTGGAGATCCTCCTGCTAGCGAAGACACGGATCCGTCTTCTCGAATGCCATCTCCCCTTCCTTCGCCTGCTGCTGGCGAGCATCAAGGTGGTGGTGGCGGCGGATACTTCAACGTCAAGGAGAGGAATCGCAACTCTCACTACGACGAGCGAGAAGACGAAACTCCAAGAGATCCTTCCCTCAAGACTCCGATCCCGGATCTCACCACTCCAAGATTGACGCGACCAAACAACAACGATGCTGTCGCCAAGTTGAGAGAATCGAGTCATCACATGTCACCAGAAGCTCCTCCGGATCCTTCTTCATCTCTCATCAGGAGGCATTCTACCGAGGATAGAGTCGTGCAAGCTCGATCTGGAGGAATCGTCATGGAATCTCAAAACTCAAGCAATCCAAGCTCTCATTCTTACTCCAGACAGTCCAGACCTATGCTTCCGGCTCGAAGCATCACCTACCACGAGCCTCGACTCCAGAAACACGTTCTCGTTTCACCTCATGGCAGCAATCCTCTAGGAAGCGGTGGAAGCAGCTCTAGTCGAAAGAGAAGCGGTGGCAGCGGGAGAGAGGAAGAGCAACAAGACTACTTCAGTAGATCCATCAGTGGTCAAAGCACTCCTAGCTCACCAGGTTCTCAGATTTCCCTGGAAGGCGGAGATGGAGCAGTTCTCAAGTCGGCTCTCAAAGGCGGATCCTCCTCTTCTTCAAACGCATCCAAGAAGAGAATGCAGATTCTTTCGGTAGAAGACAATACTATCAATCGAAGAGTTATTGCTGCTTTCTTATCAAAGATGGATGTCGACTTTGTCGAAGCCTCGAATGGAGAAGAAGGAGTTCAGATCTTCCAAGCCTACCCTGCCAATCATTTCGACGTGGTTCTCATGGATCTCTCAATGCCTGTCCTGGACGGAATCGGTGCTACTGCTGCTATTAGAAAGATCGAAGCTGAACGGCACGAGGCTTCATCAGAATCCAAGATTGCTGCGAGGAAGGGATCGGCTTCTAGTTTCGCAAGTTCAGTCTCTTCCAGATCTGGCTCTCAATCCTCGAAACAGCCGAGAGCGAAGATCTTTGCTCTAACTGGTCGTTCTTCTGAAGAAGACAAACGAAAGGCTCTAGCAACAGGTGCTGATGGTTACATGGTCAAGCCGGTGAGTATACCAATTAGTGAGGCGAGGGAGGGACAAGGGCACAGACAAAGGTGATCTAACTCACGCATCTTTCTCTTGTGCTTTTCGATTTTGCTTTTACAGTTGAGCTTCAAGGTGCTATCTTCACTTCTCAAGATGCTAGCGAGATGAGATGGTTTTCGACCCTAGAATCTCTACTTCGTATCACCCTCTTCTCATCGAATTCTAGAACCAAACTTAATCTTCAACTCTAAAACTCATATAGTTCGTCAATGTTGGAATGCCTTCACACTGAAACTCATCCCGATTTTCTTTCATCCTTTTTTATACATTTTTCGCTCAAGTATTCCGCATCAATCCCCGTAAATTTGCTTCATTCTGTTTATGCTTTCATCCTTCATTTCTTTCCCATCTTCCTTTTCTTCCATATGATTTTCCCACACTTGTCTATTTGCCCACTTTTTTTCCTTTTCGCGCTGAAGTTTCGTCTCCAATTCTTCACTCAGTCTCAAATGTACTTCTCGCATAGGCTCGGCTCTCTACAAAAATCGACTCTTTGCCGAGTCGCGATGCTTCTTAATCATCTTCACCTAGATACAACAGAATTGAAATGTAGAAAATCGTGAATAACCTGTCCAGGTTGAAAGAGCTTGGCTCGGTGCGAGATGAATAAAATCTAGTTTCAAGAAAACAAAAAGAAGATGAGCGAGCACCCAAGCAACAAAAAGCAGCGAGCATACGAAAGAAAGGGATCTGGTGATTGGAACAGCTTGAGTTAATCAGATTTTGATAAACTGGAAAAGAGAGAGAGAGAGGAACAGATGGGCAAATGTCAGATCAAGAAACAAAGAGAGCTGGCAGCGAATTGGCCTTTGAACTTTACTCACCTCGTCACTCCGAATCCCATCTCTGCGAAAATGTCCATAGTTCCATCTCCAACTCCATTGTGTCCTCCTTTGTGAGACCTAATCAGTGTAACAGTAGCGACGTCTTCCCACCCATCTCCTTCAAACTTCTTTCCACTCTCAGCGCTGCCGATCGAAAAGGTCTGAACTTTGGCGAACCTATCAATGTCCATCTCCTTGACGATCTTTGCTTTCTCTGCATCCCTTGCGAGAGTCCATTTCCTCATTTCTTCGTATTCCTTTTCTCCTTTTGGACCTCTGACTAGAGTGGAAAATTCGACGGGAGAAGAAGGAGTTCCATCTCCGAAAGGTCTCTTTCCTACTTTACTCGAGAGTTCTCTGTTAAGAAGAGTTTCGAAAAGTAGCTCCGAGTTGGAGAATGGTATGACATTGTCATCTGTTGCATGACTTAGGATAATGTGAGGTAGCTTTGCTGGTGATTTGGAATCGTAAGTGGAAGAAAACAATCGACTGAAGACTGAAGCACTTGGAAACTGAGTTTGCAAGGTGTAATCAAAGAGTCGGTTGGCCAAAGGGAATTGAGCGATTGGACCTAGAACCGGAAAGATCCCTACGATCTTGAAAGTCGCTAGCTGGCTCCTGATTGAAGCGTAAGGGGCAATCATAGCCAAAGCTTGTGGAGGCGTACCTGAACAAAGAAGAGAGAAGAAAAACGCATTGAGAACACTCTTCGACTTCTCAAATCAACCTGGAAAACGCTGGGATTCTTTCGGCTCACCTTCTAGGACCAAGTCTTCCGTCAACTTGGCAGCGACTCCCGTACCCAAGCTTTGCCCCATCACCATCACCTTTTGATCCCCAGATCTCGCTTTGATCCAATCCCAAGCAGCTCTTGCATCTTTGACTAGTCCTGCTTCAGTCGGTACGCCATCAGAGTCACCGAAACCTCGATAGTCGATGGCGATTACGTTTGCAGACATACGAGAAGTGATTTGAGCATAAGACGAGAGTCGAAAGGGAGCGGCTCGATTGGCCGCATTCCCATGAAGGTCTGTCAGACAAAGTGGTGTCAGAAGATAGTATTAGTAAAGCAGGGAGAGGAAATCTATCATTGACAGACCGCCTTCCACTCACAAAGCACAGTCGGATAAGTCTTCAGAGCCTCCTCGAAGTCATCGTTTGAGAGAGGTGGAGAGAAGACTGAAGGCATTCTGTCCTTGTGGAATTCATCTCTGTAGTCATAAAAGCAGGAAAAATAAGAAGATGACACTCGATTGAGCTTGTGTTCTTATCTCAGAGATGGCTGAAAGTGGCAACTCACGGAAGGATATGCCAGGCTCCTGAGAAGGACGAGGTAGAGAAAAGAGAACTGATTGAGCCATTGAAAAGGCTTGAGAGTAGTGGATGGTTTGGTCTCACCTATAGAAACTTGATCATCAGTTACGAATCGAAGATTACGAGCCTTGGAGGCTTTGGGAATCCAAGAGAAAACACAAAGAGAGGAAATAGAATGTTGAAGTCAGCGATACATTGAGAAACGACAGTGTGCTTCTGATTTCAACACGGAACTGAATGTGGAAGCTCACGAGAGATACCGTACTTCTCAGGATTGTCAAAATCTGCGAAGAAGCTGAGAACGAACGGAGAACACGCAAACGTGGTAGATGAAGAAGAATCAGAGGCAAAGATCATTGTCTCCCTAGACCTGTTACGGGTCAGAGTTCTATGAGTGCTGAGTCTGAATACTAACGGGAAGTTGATCTTATGAAGAAAGACCATACTGTAGAGAGAGAGAGAGAGAGAGACCAGAAGAATCAGAAGTCGATAGACGATCAGCGAAACGAGGCGAAGAGCAAGTCAAAGACTCCTGAACACATGTAGCACTGATTCCATACTGACTGTCTTTGGACTTGAGGGATAGTAAGACTCAATACGAAAGTCATGTAGACTGTAGCGAAGATGATGGGCTTTTGGCAGAGGATGAGGGAACGAACGAAGAGATGATTAGCACTTTGATGAGCTATCCATGACTCTTTCGTCCTAATCAACCGCTGGAGACGATGAATCTTTTGAAATCGTCCCGAAAGCCTTCTTTTGATGGCGGTTGCACACTTACGAAGCGATGAGCTCGTGTAAAGAATCCTGTAAGACTTTCCATCTTGAAGACTCGAAGATCAAGGTTCGATTGCAGTCAAATGATTTGATCTTCGTGCTAGAGTATGGAGCTCTTCTGTTTAGCTTTGAGCTCTTTTTAGTAAAGATAGATAATGTGACTTTTGTCGTTGAGGAGAGAAGAAGAGAAGAGAAAAGTGTCAACTCAGTTTCTCGTTTCTCTCTCCTTTTCGTTGCATCGCACGTGGTTCAGCTCCGTCTCCAAAGAGAAAGGAAGGTGATCTTAGATCTAGATTCGCAAAATGTAATTAACTGATTTGCATAAACAAAGATATTTAGACTGCGTTCGCGTATAAGTGTTGAGAGTATTAGAGAAAAGGCTGCCATGTATGAGTAATGCGATTGAATGCTGAAATGAGATGCAAATATGACAATGATTGAAACAGAGGACGACAGATATTCCATAGATGGATACAAAAAAAGCAGAGAAAGATCGAATAGATAAGAGATGGCAAGTCCTAAGAGTTCCAGAGCCAACTTTTTTTCATCTGGCAGCCCTCCTTGTCTCTTTGGCTTCTTTAGCACTCTTGAGAAGCCATCGGATATAGAAGAAGAATAAGACTGGGATAGTCACGACTACGGAAACGACGACTCCAAAGAGTTTGTAGACGTAGGAACGAGAATCATCCTTGTGCTTGTTGGTAGGCACTTCGACGTTCATCCCCCAGACCTGTGAGAATCAAGTAGAAAAGTAAGAACGAACATGTCAATAAATTCATCGACCCATTGAGCATCAACTGTTCCGACTCTAGAATCGTGAACGTCTTCGACTCACCGAACAGAACCAAGTGGCCCAAACGGCCGTGATGGTAACGCTGACCAACAGAAGAATAGTTTCATCAGTCCTCTCTCTAACCCTTCTATTGTTGATTCCGATCAAAGCGAGATAAGCATGATGAGTATCAGATAACCTATTTTCAGAATTGTAGAGTAAGGTCAACATTGTGACGATATGATCGTGAACGTCTCCCATATAGATCGAAACCTCGTCTCTCGAAAGACTTGGGACTCTAGCTTCTAACAATCTCTTTCTCAAACCTCTGACGGAATCGTTCTTTGGAGCTAGAACTCTAGACAAACCAGTGATGATTTTTCTAGAATTGGTCATACGCCTGAGCATCTTTGATTGGATTTGAGCGGTACCTTCGACCTCTGCTTGATCTTGGGAACTTGCGGGAGAAGATTTTTTGAAGAGTCTGAAGAAGAAAGAAGGTTTAGGTGTAATACTTTGCAGCTTCTGAGTCTTGATCGTCTTCTCTTTTTCTTTTTCTTTCTGTTTCGATTTCTTCTTCCTTCCCCTTTGCCAATCTGGCATTGGCTCTTGAGCGAGCCTTTCCAGCTCTACCGCTTCTGATTCAACGTACTCGACCAGAGGAGCAAAAGAGTCTACCACCGAGTCCAAAAGACCGTGAGCTACCCAATCGGAAGTGAATTCGACTGGTTGAGAGAGTTGAAGAAGCTTTTTCCTAACCCGATCCGTATGCTTGGTGACGTCTTCGAAGTGAAACTTCGAGTAGAGAAAGTCGAAATCGAAGATGCAAAGTGTCAGCTTGCATTGCCACGAAGACCTAGTTTCGCGGCATTGCGTCAGTTTATTACTCACCGAAATGACACCATGAGCAAACACGATCAGGTACAAGTTGACGGCACCTACACTGACTCCTTCAATACCTTCCTTTCCGTTCACTCCATCGATGATGTCGACTCTGGCCTTACCTTCACGTTTCTGGGGTAGATCAGGAGAGCCTTCTCCTAGCTTCTCATCAGAAAAGTCCTGCAGTCCTTTCTTCTCTCGAGAAGCAGTCTGGGTATTGTCTGAAGAGCCAGACGAAAGATCCTTCATCTCGAAACTTTCTTCTCTGTGAGTCGAGAGTTTCCTGCTCCTTTTCTCATTCAGATTCCCAGAAGTAGGACTACCTCTCAGTTCTTCCGAGAGACCTTCAGACTTCTCTTTCATCTGAGGAGGTGAGGAAGAAGCTACCGAACCAGGCAGATTCAATCCGAGAGTGCTTGCGGAAGCAGAAGTGTATTTGAAGTAGCGTTCATCGATGGCTCTCAAGACCAAAAAGTAGTATCCGAGACGATCGAAGACATCTACCTTCTCTGTTGGATCTTGTTGCAAAACATCTTCTACTGTGAGTGGATGAAGAGGGAACATCTTGAGGGAGAAGAAAGGAAAGCGAAAGACAAATAGATCAGTTCTAAAAGTTCGTACTCTCGAGACTTCTCAAATGTAAACTCACTTTGCTAAGTTGAACCATATCCGCATAAGTGGGGCAGCTGATATCTAGCCACCAAGCTCCACCTGCCTGATTTCCAGCCGCCAAAAGAGGCAGAGGTGGTGGAGGCGAAGGATCTCCACCAGCTCCTGCTCTGTCTCCACGAGATTGATCATTTGCAGACTTTTCCTTTCCATTGGCGGGCTGTGCATTCGAGTGAGATTCTCGAAGATCTCTATCAGGGACAGAAGGTGATAGATGATTCCTGGAATGAAGAGGTTCACCTTCGACGAAATGAGCATGTCTGACTTCGTGCGAAGGAGAAGAAGCAGCAGTCAAATTGAAACCCGCGGCACCAGACCAGATTGGAGATCCAACGAATCCAGCGCCAAAATCTTCTTCATCATCAGGATCTAGATCCAGATCCGATTCGAGATCAGCTGCAGTTTCCTCTTCGACGATGGAAGTTGTCCCACCAGCGGTGGATTCCTTTGAGCTCTTCTTTTCTCTACGTCTAGTTTCGTTCATTCTTGGGGTCAAAGGAACGTCACCCATCCTCCAACCAGTCTCTTCTTTCTTCTTGATTTTTCTAGGGCCAAGGTAAGAGCTCTTCTCTTTCTCCAACTTGTTAGTGTCGTCTTTGGTTGATCTGGAAGCATCTGCAGAAGCAGAGTTGCTGGAAGAGATTGTGGAAGTTCGGGCATGAGTTCCACTTGATTGATTGGCAGAGGTGTTGACAGCGGAAGAAGTTTGAGCTTGATTCAGAGAAGTGTCCATTGGATTCGAAGTTGTTTGAAAGGTGGGAGTTGAAAGTGAAGAAGGTTGATCCAATTCCAAAGCTGGCGGAGGTAAAGCCAAATCACCAAACTCATTCTCGAAGTCGAAAAGAGAATCTCCACTTGGACTCTTGTTGTGAGACTTCGAGAGTGGATGAACAGAAGTAGCTCTCTCGCCAGTGGAGTGCTTTGAAGCCTTGGCTGAAGAATGAGGTTGATGATGGACTCGAGAAGGAGTCGAAGTCTTCGAATTGGGATTGGAATTTTCTCTGCTTGCCACTTTCGAAGTGTTTTGGTCATGATGGCCCAAACCTAAGTCTCCATCCAAGCCATCTGCATGACGAAGTTGTTGTCTATAAGCGTAGAGCCTTCTTTTGATCTTCATAAAGTCCAAAGAATTCATAGTTTTGACCTTTTCCATTTCATTACTTATGATTTCGTCTACTTGGTCCTGATCTTTATCTCCCTGAACATTGTTATTCACTTGAAATCTGTTCCAACTTCTACCCAACAATCTTTTCTCGTCAAGTTCTCCCAGAGCTATAGGAGTGAAAAGGGTATAAGTAGTCAAACCTCCTGCTTTCTCTCTAGCCTTTTCGGCTTTCCTCCTAGCATTCCTACTAGCTTTCGTCATTCCATCTCCTCTTCTTCCAATGACTTTCCCAGCTTTGATTGCAGCTTTCTCTTGTTTCCTAGCTCTTTTGACCTGTTGTCTTTGTCTTCTTCTCCTATAACCACCTTTTGAACCCATGAAATTGTTGACGTTTTGAAAAGGATTTCTAGGGGTCTCATTACCATCTATTGAACGTCTGAAACTATCTCTTTCATCTTCGCTTCCTCCAGCATCTGAAGATCTACTTCTTGTCACTCTATTTCTTGAGCTCGATCTTTTGCTTCTAGAATGCCTTCTCCTCCTCCTTCTGTTTCTACCTCTACTCTTTCCACGACCAGAGATCCTTCCAAGAATCGATTGACCATCTTCAGAAGAGATGTCTGAACTGACGCTTGATCTTGATCTTCGACTTCTAGAAGTGTTTGATCTCCTAGAACTGGAAGCTGCAGACGAAAAGGAAGAACCGGACCTCACTGATCTGGAGCCAGATGATGAACTTGAAGAAGAAGATGATGATGAGGAAGACGAACTTGAAGAAGAAGTGCTAGAAGTACCACTTGAACTTGTCGAACTAGAGGAGTCGGTCGAAGAATCGCTACTACTGCTTGAAGAGCTTTCGTCTCCGAAGAAAGCTCTGATCCTCGCCAACGTCAATCCACCACCTTCACCATCGGAACTACTCGAGCTACTCGAACTGCTAGAACTCGAACTACTTGAGCTACTAGAAGAGCTACTTGACGAACTTGAACCATTTGAACTAGTCCTACTGGATTTCCTTCTTCTCTTGTTTCTCGTAGCTCTTCCCATCTTGCCTCTTCTCTTTGCTCTAGCAGATTTAACGTAATCATCGAGATTTCTATAGGTCTCTTCTGCAGTATAATCTTCAGGTAAATCCCTCCTCCTGATCTTCTTCTTTTCAGGAGCAAAGTGCAATCTCCTCGGAGCAGTGGCAGCAGGGAGAGTGGCATTCATTGAACCTAAAGCATTCGGATTCGAAGCCAAAATAGCTCTCAAATTCTCTCCAGTGATAGGACCGAATTCTTTTCCTGCTTCCGGATGATGATCATCAACAACTAATGGAGCCAAAGAGTTCCTTCTGGATTTAGTAGCTTGAGCTAGAGCCAAGACTGAACTCGTTCCTTCATCAGGAGCAGGCGGCTCAGCATGTGGATGAGGAAGAGAATCTAGATCTTTTAAGAACTGGGTTTGACTTGAGATTTGAGGATTGAAGCTTTTCTCATTGGTGGTACTCTTGGTCAAGATTGAAGAAGGAGGTTTGTTATTTGGTCTTGGAGTGAGCTTCAAACTCGTGACTGAAGAATGATCCCCACCTTTTCGAAGATGATGATGATGGTGATGATGACTTGATCCATGAGTATTCCCTTTACCTAATTTCCTAGGTGGAGTGGGAGGACGAGCAAAGGGAACTGAAATCCCTCCTCCCATTTGTTCTTCTCTAACAGTGACCAAAGAGCTATCACTTTTCCTTCTTTCATCCATTTCTTCATCATCATCTACTGCGATTCCCATTCCCAATAGACCAGCTTTCCTTCTAGCTCTATCTGCTCTTCTCTTTATCTTCTCTTCTTTCTTCTCTTGTTTCAAAAGTTTCTTTCTCTCTTTCCTAGAAAGAATCGGTGAAGAAGTTTGAGGATAAGCTCCAGGAGGTGAGGAAGAATCCATTTCTTCTTGATCTTTCATTTCTGAATCTGAAGCTTTGGATTTCCCCTTGTCTTTGTTATTACTCTTTGAGGATTTGGAAGAAGACTTTCTGACGTCGGTACTGTTCTTTCTCATCAGAAAAGATCCAAAAGGTGAAGTGGGAGTCTTTGGAACTGAAGAAGAGAAATTCGATTGAGCAGATTGGATGGATTGCTGTCTTTGTCTGGTTTGAATTGGTAGCACTTGAGGTCTGGATTGCATTTCTATAGTTTGACTAGAAGGTCCAGCTATCGATTGGAGAGCAGTTTCGGGTGATCTAGGTTGATTCACGTCTAGAGAAGAAAATGGCAAACCTTCACTTTGAGACGTTTCCCTCTCTGCTAAGATTTCGTCTCCATCCTGATTCAAGCCAGTGACTCTTCTGAACCAGGTGATAGGACTTGGAATTCCTTTGTCATGATTTGAAGAATGAGAACTGGATCTTCTCGTCCTTCTCCTCTTGCTAGAACTACTATGCCTACTACTTGAAGATTTGTTACTTTTACTAGATCTTGAGCTTTTGGTTTTGGTGAGAGGCAATCCCCCTTGCAATCCTCCCTCTTCTTGATGACTTTGAGTTCTATTGATAGTAGAGAAAGCTAGATTGCTAGCTATACTTGCACTTCTGTTACGAGGTCTGGATCTGGCTGCTTGTCGCTCTTCGGGAGAAGGTAAGGATCTCAAAGCATCCGCTAGAAGTGGAGAATCTGGAGGATTCGAAGATGTGGGGTTTGGAGTGGAGGACTGGACTTGAAGAAGGGGGATCGAAGGAGGGTAGGAAGTCGTCTATTTTTGGGAAGAAGGAAGAGGAAGAAGAGAGCAGATTGTCAGAGGCGGTTCCGATTCTAAGACAAAGGTATGTTCATTATGAAGTTCAAGCTCATTTTAAGTAAAAAGACTTCTGAGTAGGTCTTCTTTTCGACTCAGTTGCGATTCCACCTTCTCGAAAGCTGGTTTGATGCTGTCTCTCTCTGCTTCTGGTGCCGCCGGTTGGAAGCTCAAGGCCTATCCGACTCTGTTGATTGACAATCCGTAACGATGAACGCTCTCGAATTACTCTGATATAGCTTGAAGACACCACCAATTGAAGAGAGATGGGTTTCCTGTTGCCGAACCTAGTTGACCATTTCTCTGTCTCTGCCTCTACCTGCACTATCTTGACTCACCTGTCTCTGCGTCTCAATAGAAACCTCATTCTGATCCCCTCTACCTGGTACTGCTACATCATATGCATCGTGTTGGGAATTGTGAGGAGCATCAGTTACATTTGCTGGCTCTGAGGTTGAATTTTGAGATTGGGTTGGCATTGAAGAAGGGCTGCGTCTGATCGAGCTTGAGGATCGAGAGATCGAGTCAGACGCTGCAACTGGAGAATATTACAGTCTGATCTAGCCTTGAATGTACTCCTTGATTGAGCCGAAGTTGAAAGAGGATGAGATTAGTGATAGAGAGTGGATGATTAGGATTGGAGCTGTGGATTCATCGACTCAAGGTTGCCATTGAAACATCCGATCTTTCTGAGTCTCTTGATGCTTGACTCGATGAAGCCTTGAAATCGATGCTATAAATCCAAAAGCAAAGATGAAAAGAAGAGGAAAAGAGAAGGAATCAGGAAACGTTGTTGATCTTGAAAGCAGCCTCCAAAAAAAGACCTCGTCTTTGACTTTCTCCCTTTGACTTCTTCTCCTCGAACCACTACATCAAAAATCATGGATTCAGATCCAAATTCTCATTCTATGGAATCAAAGGACAGTGGATCGGATCCAAACAACAATCAGTCAAATCCAGAGACAGAACATCGAGCTGCTGCTCCTTCATCCTCTTTACCAGAAACTCCAACTCCTTCTTCCAGACAACAACAACAACGACATCCTCTGGAACAATCTTCATCTCAATATCATTCAATAGATCCATCATCATCATCTCCTCAACTTCAACCCTTGACTCCAACAAGAAGGAGAATCACTACAGCAAATCCATCCTCCGCGTCTCTGCCTAATCACAATCTCAACTTTTTTGGCATCGGGATTGGAAATCCACCTCGTACTTCAAATGCAAACTCCAATCAAGCTAGTCCTGCAAGATCTAGAGCTCAGATCACTACTCCCTCAAAGGTTGCAGGTGAGCTCAACCAATCCCAAGTCTTTTTCAGATGAGCCCCCTGAGACTTCGTCGCCTCTGATCCACTTCTTCCATTCCCTTTTTCGCGTTTTGCTCGAATCTTCAGGAATGGCAATCGACCTAGGTGACTTTCACTTGGATTCCATCGACGAGTTACAAAAGGAGCAGCCAGTCGCGTCCACTTCGAGATCAAGAGACAGAAAGGATTCTTCACAGTTCAAGGATGAAGACGATGCAGCCTCTATCAGACCGCCTTCCTTTGCAGAGGTAAGTTAAAGATGAACTGGAAACATTCCCATTAAGTCCTTTTGTGACTCATCTCTGACGGGAGCTCTCTCTTTTTCATCAAAGTCACAATTCGCTACCATCGTTCGTAGACAACGTAAGCGACGAATCTTCTCACCTACAGAAGCTCTTATTGAAGGAGGAGGTGTAATGTCTTCAGAAGGTCTGAGACATAGAGAGAGGGAAGCTTCAAATTCAGATTCAGTCACTGGAACTCCCCGACTAGGAATCAGACGACAGTTGAAAGCGAGTGGCAGATCCACTTCCATAGCAAATCAGAATCTAGAAGATGATGATCCAAACCCATCAGGAGATCTTAGTAGAGGAAACCAATCTGCTCCCACAACTCTGGGCAGAGAAGAATTCGCAGGATGGGGATCAATGTCGATGTTGGAATTGACACCTCAAGATTTAGATGCTGCCAGATCAAAGATTGAATCTAGACCCAAACCTATACTGGGACAATTCAGAGCAGCTGCAATTGCTGGAAATGCAGTCACTGGATCTATCTTTTATCTCTTACCTGCAGTCATTGGAGTTTCTTCGATTTATTCTCCAATCTCAATCTTCATAGCTTGTCTTTTACTCTATCCTTTCAGACCAGTCTTGATTGAACTGAGTTCTGCTCTGAGTATCGCAAATGCTGGAAATTATACTTATCTCTTAAACGTCACTACTTCCAAAACTTTGGCTTTATTCGGTGCTAGTTTGACTTTATTGGATGCAGTTTCAACTGGAGCAGTTTCAGCTGCTACGGCTGCTTCTTATTTATCTGCTGAGACTACAGCTTTGAGTTATGCTGTAATTACCATCATTCTTCTAGTAGGTTTATGCACAATAACTTTAGTAGGGTTAAAGGATTCCTCAACTCTAGCTCTTTCAATGGTATCTCTCCACATGTTGACGATGATAGTTTTGATCATCGCCGGTGCAATCTCTTGGGGTACAAGTGGGAACGAAATCATCAGATCGAACTGGAATCTAGCTAGAGAAGCTTCCAAGTTCGCTAGAAATCCAACTGGCAATGGTCAGGTTTCTGAAAACGTTCAAATGATCTCTCTGATTCTTGGATCCAAATCGATAGCTAGATCCATCTTCGATGGAGTTTGTGTAGCCTTCGTTGGTCTCACTGGATTCGAAACCACTCCTTCCTACGTCGGTAGTGTCAAGAAAGGTCAATTTGGCAATGCTTTGAGGAATCTTCATTATGCCATCTTGGTGAGTTCCTTTTCTCTCTTCGGAAAGTAGGTCCTCTCGATTTCAATCGATTCTCTTCTCTGACTTCCTTTCAACGACTTTTACTCTTGCCTCTTCTTTTATAGTTCACCGAAGCACCAATCATGTTGGTGGTCCTGGCGAACATCCGCCTCGAAACTCTCCTAGGTTCGAGTGCAAATGTGCTTGCATCGTTGGGAAGTATCGTCGGTAGAGGTCAATGGCTCAAGATTCTCGTTATAGCCGATGCGACAATAGTGCTTTGTGGCGGAATCATGACTGGCGTAGTCGCTTCAGCCGGAGTAATCGAAGCTCTGAGCAGGTGAGTCGATATCGAAGAAGTCAAGGTCAATCTCTCGTGAGAGAGCGAGAATCTGACCTTCCATCAATCTCGATTTTGTTCTTTCTCTTAACAGCGATCTAGTCGTTCCCAAGCTCTTCATTCGTCGCCTTCCAACAGGAGCTACTCATTTTGCTATTCTGCTCTTCCTAGGCTTGACTTTGATTCTCTGCGCAACGAGCTCATTCTCTCTATCAACTTTATCTTCAGTCTTTTCAGTCACTTTCCTTTGCGTCATGACTTTATTCTCGATCACTCTTGCAATTCTCAAGTACAGCAGACCAGCTATACCAAGATCCATCAACTCGTCTTTATCAATGGTTTTATTCGCTTTCTTGGTAGGATCGATAGCTTTGGTTGGAAATATTGTTTTAAGTCCTAAGCAATTGGTTCAATTCTTGCTCTATTGGTTAGTCTTTAGCGTCTTATTATTAGTTCTGGACAATAAAATTGGATTGGTTAAGGTTTTCATCTGGTTAGGAGATCAGATTCATTGGAAGCTTAATCAGAGCTGGCTGGGAAGAAGGCTCGGTTTGATAGGGATCAACAAGAGGTTGGCTAGATGGATCAGAAGGGAAAGAAGACCACCTGTCGTGAGTATTGAATGTTCTGCTCCAATGAAGTCTCAAAAGGAGTCTTGTAATCATGAAAAACTCGATTCTCTTGATGCTCACCGCTCGCTCACCTTTCTTTTCACTCACTGCAAACAGATCTACTTTACCAAGACGGATGAGCTCTCCCATTTGATCTCGGCTTTACTTTATGTCAAGTCTAACGAAGTCACTTCAAGAGTCATCTTGGTTCATTGCTTCAACTCTGTCGATCAAATTCATTCGGAACTAGAGAGCAACATGCAACTCACAGACGAGAGTTTCCCGACAATCAGTGAGCAATCATCTAACATTGACGATACGATATCAAGAGTCTGACTTGATCTTCCTTCTGGTTCTCTGCCTCTCTTTTATTTATTCAGCTGTCGATTTGGTCTTTGGTGAGTAGAGACAAGTGGCGAATGCAGGTCGACTTGACTGACCGTAATCTTTTCTCAACTTTCTTCATCTCTTCAGTTCAAGCTGCTTTCACTCCTCAAATCGTCGAGGCGATCTCAACAAAGCTGAAAGTTCCGCTGACTCGCTGTTTCGTCTCGTGCCCAAGAAAAGGCAGCAAGGTTGGAACTATCGGTTTGGATTCTTTTGGTGGAGTCAGAATCGTTCAGGACTCTTTCTAGACGAGGTTACTATTCTGCGATAGATTTCCTTGGCTTTATATATGTTTCACAATCTCATTCATTTCACAAATCATGTTCAAGACGTCACACTAGGTCATTTCAATAAAGTACTGTTCTATAAATAAAAGGTTGTAAATACAAAACACGTCTGATCTACTCGAGTTGAGAAGGGTGACTGAGAAACCAGAAGTAGTGGTAGAGAAAGGGACGAAGTGGAAGCCTTTCACTGCTGATACATAGCAGTATAGTTGCGGCTTTGAATGGTTTGACACTGATCTTTCGAGATCTGCGGTATGGGCAGTTGAGCCACTCTGGAAGGCAAAACGGAGATTTGCATAAGCAGACCTGCTTCCATATGCGAAGCCAGATGACAGTGGAGAGCCCATAGACCGCTGTTGTCCGTCACAAATCTAATGACTGCCCAACTGTAAGTAGGAATGATAAAGACATCTCTGCGCATCGGATTGCTGAACTCTTGAGTCAGGTCTAGCGACGAAGGTAGGAAATTACCAGGACCTGTTCCGAGTAGGAAAGGAGTGTGTCCATGAAGATGGAAGGGATGAGATCCGTCATCTTGGCTGTGAGGATGAAGAGAAAGGAACAGAAGATACAGAATCAGTATTCGAGTTGCCCAGAGAACAGCTTGAGAACAGTTTCCAACCAGCTTTTGTTGCATCGCTCGCCACCCAGTCACTCACTTGTTGAAGATGAAGTCGACGACTTGAATGTCATCATAGGTTTGTATGAATTGTGTATCAGCGTTGTAGACGTTGGAAGTGATTCCCTTGTCTTGAGCGTCCACAGTTTGGAAAATAGTGGCGTTGCCTCTCTCCGCCTCCCAAGATGTTGAATTCATGAAAGCTCTGAAAGAATAGTCAGCGGTTCGTCCGAAAGAGATGACTGCCTTGGACTGTGCGTTGGAATGTGGTGGATCGATCTTCATCAAAGGTTTCAGAGAGGTAGTGTCTAGATCGACTGGAATGGAAGAGGGAAGAGCTGGAACTGTGTCCTTTGGAATGACACTCATGTCGGTTCCTTCGTAACGCATGATCGCGTTCTGCTCAGTGATAAGACCAGGATTGTCGTAAGCGAACATGTCGGTCAGAAGCTCTCCCCTGAGGTAGAAAGCGCCTGGATTTGCGCTCGTCTCGATGATGACAGAGTATCTTTGAGCGACAGAGACACTGAGAGATTGGACGACTTGAGGCTCGATTGGAGTGCCGTCAGCTTCTACGACAGTTAGAGGATGAGCATCTACCTGTGAGAGGAAAGAGTAGATAAAATGAAGCGCAATTGAGTCTCGCAAGCAAGAATAGACAGAGCCTCTGCGCTCCACTCACTGAGAATCGAATGTTCGCCAAAGATCCAACATTTATGACTCTCAGACGATAACGCTTGTTCGGCTGAACAGTGAAGTTATAGTTTCCTCCGCCATCACAAGCTTGTCCATTATGAATTGCGTTGCAATTCGACTGTCCAAATCCTCCAACGAGACCAGAATCTGGTACAGGCTCATCCCCTTCTCCAGAGGGCCCTCCTGTATCTAAATAAGGTTGAATGACTTGATACGAGATCAGATTGTAGAGGTCAGAAACCATGAAGATTAGATCCTCGTCGTAAGTGGTGTTGCTCGAAGAAACTGTTGCCACTGAACTCGTCTCGGTAGAGTTGCTGGAGCTTGTAGAGTTGCTAGTAGAATTGGTGAACTTCAGAGGCTCATCAGGAGAGTGAAGAATGAGAGCTCCATATAGCCCGTCCGAGTACTGAGCTCCAGCATGAGCACTGAAGAAGTGAGAAGATTGAAGAAGAAAGAGAGAGAGCGTGAGGTTGGTTTGTCGCCCATTCCCGCTGACTCGATTGAAAACCATCTTCGAAACTCACTGCCACCAATATGTTCCTACATTCTGAACTGTGAAGTTGTAAGTGAATGTGCTCGAAGGAGGGATTCCACATTCCGTGATCCCTGTCGTTCCATCCATGAAATTCGTTCCGTTCTGCAGCTGGCCGTGCCTGTCGGGAAGACGAAAGTAGATATAGAGTTGCAACATGTCAGTAGACTACAAGAAACAAACTTCAAAGACGTTTCACTCACCAGTGAATCGAGCTTAGAACTTCCATCGAATTTTTGACGTGGACGACAATTCTGTCTCCGAGATTTGCTTCAACAAGAGGACCTGGAGAGATCTTATTGACTACCAACATTGGCTTTGTCACTCCTCCAGGATTAGCATTGATTCGACTTAGCTCCCAGAAGTACTCTCTTGTAGTAGGCGGCTCGTTGACATCCCAGTCTCTCGAGAGAGTCATCTGCGCTGGGTCAACCAGTTTGGACCTATCTATGAAAGGGTATTTGGAAGAGGAAGTACTAGAGGCCTTGGAGTCATTCTTCTTGTGTTTCAAGCCCAAGCCGAGACCTAATCCGAGTGCTAGAGCTAGGATCACGACTAGAGCTAGAATCGAAGAGATCCAGATCCAAATCTTTCTCCTAATGGGTCTTGAAGAGGCAACTCCATGTTGGTTCGATCCTTTCAATTCTGCTTCAGAGTGAGAAGGTGATTCTGCTAAAGACATGTCGTTGAAGTTGTTGTTGAGAAGGAAAGAAAGTGAGAAAGAAAACCCCCCAAGTCCAAATGAAAAGTCTCACGAGGTTGATCATTCGCCACACAGCACGTTCTGTTCTTCTCTCTTCTTTCTTCCCTTCTTTCGACCGTCTCCCAACCTGGCTTTCTGAAAGAGAATCACGAGGTCCTGAATTTCGAAACCTCGCGTAGCGAGAGCCTTCGGCAGGATCAGGGGCAGTAGGCAGAAAACGACGGTTCAAAGGCTAGCACGTTCTGTTTTCTCTGTTTTGGACCTGTTCTGGCCAACCATTCTGAATGGTTTTTAATCTGGCAAAGTTGAAGAGACTTTTCTTTCTTTCTTCTCTTCACCTTTCTTCGTTCAAAAGTTTGTCCTCGACCTCCTCTTCAAGATGTTCACTTCGCTCCCTCTCCTCACCCTGCCAGCTTTGGCGATCGCTGCTCCTTTCGCTCATCAGCCTGAAGTCGGAAAGAGAGCTTTAGCTCAGAGTTTCGTTCCTCCAGCTTCTTCGCCTCTAGTTCAGAGCTCCAACTACACTGGACAGAACAACGGAACCCTCAAGAACCCACCTTACAAGGCCGGAAAGGTCTTTGACAGAATCATTCACATCTGGCTTGAGAACACAGACTACGACAGTGCAGGTAAGTGGCCGATTGAAAAAAGAAAGAAGCGCAAAGGATAGACTTTCTGTAGAACACTTCGTCAATCTTCTCTTCTCTCCATTTCGTCCTTCTCACAGCCTCTACTCCTGCTTTCCAATCTCTTCAAAAGAACGCTCAGACTTTGAGGTAAGCTTGAAAGTAATGCGAAGAATTGGAGAGGGAAGAGCTCTCTAACTTCGTGCTTTGTCCTTACCCCTTTCTCTCCTTTCTCTTTCTCTCTTCAGCAACTATGTTGCTCTCTCTCACCCCTCGGAGCCAGAGTACATCGCCTCAGTTTATGGAGAATTCTTTGGGCTTGCAGATGACACCTTCAACCACATCCCTGAAAACATCACTTCTCTCTTCGATCTCTTGGACGATGGAGGCGTCTCCTACGCTTGTTATCAAGAGAACATGCCTTATGCTGGATTTACTGGAATCAACTACACCTCTCATAACTACATCTCGCCCAATGCTCCAAATTATACCTATTACGAGAGGTGAGTGTCCTTCGAGCTTTTGCCACTCGAGCGCTCGGAAGTTTTCCCAGCTCACTCACTCTTTTCCTCCAACTTTACCTTCGACAGAAAACACAACCCTTGCGCCATCAGCGACTACATCTCTGGAAACAAGACCAGGGCGCTTAGAAACCGCAACTTCAATGACTTGGCTGCTGACGTCAAAGGAAATGCTCTTCCTCAATGGAACTTCATCACTCCAAACATGGTCAACGACGGTCACGACACCAACCCCAAATTCTTCAGCGACTGGCTCAACTACTTCCTTCCACCTCTCCTAGCTGAACCAAACTTTAACTCCTCAAAGACTTTGATCGTCTTGACTTTCGATGAGAACGAAGATTACGGATCCAAGAACCGTATCATGACTTTGTTGATGGGAGGAGCTGTCCCTCAAGATAAGAGAAACACTACCGAAGATCAATTCATGTCCCATTACTCTATGATTTCTACTGTCGAAGCCAACTGTGAGTGCTCTTCAAAACACTTCAAAAAGGTCACGGAAGTTGACTAAATTCCAAAACGAAAGTGACTGACTGTTTTTCTTCGTTCCCTTCCGTCATCACAGGGGGATTGAAGAACTTGGGTAGAGGAGATGTCAATAAGACCATGGCCAACGTCGTACCATTCGTATCGGAAGCTATCGGATTGAAAGGATGGAACAACGTCATTGCTGCTCAAGATGAACCAGAAACCAACTTGACTGGAATATTTGCTGGTCCTCTCAACCCAGCCATGTTCGTCCCATTCTACGCTCCATCAAATCTCTCCGTCATTGGCGCTGGTGGCCAAGGTGTTTTGATCAAGGATGGTCTCAACACCTCTTTGACTTTTGAGACTGTTGGTAACTCTGTCAATTTGACCGCAAAGAACCAATTGGGTGAGTCGTCTGGTCTTGCATTCTGTCTCCTTGAACCGCTTCATCGAGCTCAAGAGTTGTGTGGCAAATTCTGACACTTCTCTCGCTTTCGTGCTCTATCTACTCCGCCTGTTCCTCCTCTCTTCCACAGATCCTTACAACACTGATCCTGGATTCAACAACGTCGACGTTTCCACCGCCTCCAACTCAGGCGGAAATGATGACAAGAACTCAGCTTCTTCTTCTCTCGTCTACTCCAGCGTTTTGGGAGTTGGAGTTCTATCGGCTGCTTTCGCTCTTCTATTATAATAACTTTATCTATCGAATGACCTCTTTCTCGTCTCCAATTTATACGTCACCTTGATACGAATCTCACCTCTATTTATTGTTCGTTCGATGCCCCATTTTGTACCCACCCAAAAAATAGACTTATTCTCCCTTCTTTGGATACATCGAGAACATCCGAATCTTAATCGCTTCTGGGATCTAAGTTGTGAAGTCGACAAAAGTTCAGATTGAATGTCTGAAAGCGAAAGAATTGCTCAGATACTCTCGAAGGTCAGAGAACAATCTTCACAAGCTTAGTCTGTTGACAACAACCGACCAAAGTGATCAACAAACGTTTTGAACCTGTTGAAATCTTTGTACTAGACAATCGGGAGTAGAATTAATAGATTAGATCTAGAGTCTTTCTGTAAGTTTGATACAAAGGGAACTTTTAGTACGAGACGAGTTCCATCTCTTTTTGGACATTTCGGTCTTGGGAATCAAGACTCTATCTTTTGGAGGTGATGCAAGGCAACTGCAGAACGATCAGCAACCTAATTGATTCGGTTGACGTTGTACATGTTAGCTGAAAAAATGCAGAAAAGAACCGAGATTGAGAGAAATCAGTACGAGAAATCAGTACTCTTCTCAAGAACAATGAGAGCCTGAGCGAAGGACGAGCATCTCCTTCTCAACCTTCCAACGTTCTTCAAAGATCACTCACTCTTGACTGGGGTTTCCAAGGTGTCGGAATTGATGACTCCCACTCGATACATATTATGACCTTGATAAACGTCTCCAGCGACCGATTCCTTTGGTTTCTCACTAGTAGCTCTGACAGTAGAGTCTTTCTCTCCCACGACTGCCTCTTTAACCTTTTCACCACCTTTTTTGGCACCTTCTACGACAGCAGCAGTAGCACCAGCCACAGCAGCACCGACTCCAGCTCCAACAGCTACATTTCCATCACCACCTTTAGCTTTCTCTTTCTTAGCTTTCTTTTCAGCTTCCTTTTTTTCCTTTTCAGCTTTTTTCTTTTCTCTTTCTTCCTTTGCCTTTCTCTTCTTTTCTTCAACTCCTTCATCAGGAGCAGCTTTAGATAAGGAATTCTTTTGAGTTCCATCTGGAATCTTAATGAATTCTCTTCTACCATTTTCACCTCCTTGAATCTTGTCCAAAATGTAATAAGCTTTCCTTTCAAATTGTAATCTATCCCCAACTTTCAATTCTTTCAAATTGACATCTCCCAAAGCTTCGGTTTTGAATTGAGATTGAGGTGTAATGAAATCCTCGAATTTATCATCTTCTTCCAATTTCTTCTTTGTGATCAAATAATCGAAATCCAAAAGAGAAATCTCAATGGAGTTGTCTTTGTTTGAAGATAACCAAGTGAATTTCCTAGTCTTTTTGAAATCTCCACCTAAGTTTGCTTCGAAATGATATTCATTACCATCTTTAGATTTCAAGATTGCATTTCCCCAATCCATCAAAGTGACCTCTTCATCAATCTTGATCGATTCAATATCTTCTTTCTCCATAAAGAAGTCGACATCAAAACAAATCTTCTTGTCTCCTAACTCTGGATTCTTCTTGTGTTTTGGAATCTCTTTGTAAGAAGTTCCGACACCAGAAATCTTGCATTTGATTGGTTGTTCGATTGCGACGTATCTTGGAACCACTGGATCGATCAGTCTCTTGTTTATCGTCCAGATTGCATCCCATTCTTGTAGATTGACTGATTGGGATGGTCCTTGAGCGATGATGAATTGGCGAATACAAGGAATCGTCATTCCTCTTCTTCTGATTCCTGAATTCCCGTAACGAAGCGAAATAAGTGGCGATGCGAGAGATCAGCTTAGGTCCAGATGAACTTGATATGTGTTCATAGAAAGAGAGCTATGCAGATTATGTTTCACTCACCTCTGACAGTTGGGAATCGAGGATCATCCCAACCAGTGACATGGCCATTATCGACGAACCATTGTAACTTTCTCTTACTCAATAGAGTATAAACAAAGTTCAATCTTGAGTAATCCCAAATCTCTACCTTTCTCAAATCCAAAGCGTTCAAGAACCATTCGTATTGAGGGTTTCTATCTCTATATTCATTGGTACGAAGAGCGTGAGTGATACCTTCCAAAGAATCGACCACTGGACATGCGAAATCGTAAGTTGGATAGACTTTCCAAGTCGAACTGAGAGTATCATAGCAAAAGAAGAAAGAATTAGCAATCTATCGAATTCGTGGAAACGAAGCGAGATTCGATGAGAGATGCCTCTTTCTTTCCAAATCTTTCGACTCACCCAGTTCTATGATGAACTCCTGTGTTACATCTGTAAATGACTGGATCTCTCAAAGCTTTGTTTGGATCATCTACGCTCATCTTTGCTCTCAAACACCATTTCTGACCTTCTTCAGATCCAGAAGTCATTTCCGCAAATTTGGCCAAAGTTTCTTCAATCGATAAATCTCTTCTACGAGATGGGATTCCATCCATTCTGAAAGCACGCATCTGGAGGAAAAAAAAAGCAAGAGAGAGAGAGAAGAAGAATGTGAGAAAAAAAAGAAAGGAAGGTAGAGAGAGAGAGAGAGAGATTTCCAACCTCTTGTGCTCAAAAGACTCACTTCCTCTTGTTCAGTATCATCAGCATAAGCTCCACCTTTCTTAATCAATTCAACCACAGTTTTATAAAGTTGATCGAAATAATCACTAGTATGAGTAACAACATCTCCTTTGATTCCCAACAAATCCAAATCATACAAGATGGAATCTTCAAATTCGGATTTCTCTTTTGAAGGATTAGTATCATCAAATCTAATGACCAATCTACCTTCGTATTCTTTTGCGAAATATTGATTCAAGATGGCAGCTTTTGCATGTCCGACGTGTAGATATCCAGAAGGTTCGGGTGGGAATCTGGTAACTACTTGACCTTTTTTAGCACTTGGTAGGAAGAGTTCAAAGGAGGAATGAGCACCTGCATTTGGATGAGGAGCTGGAGTTGAGGTGGTTGAGGGATTTGGACCTTTGGGAGTTGGTGCTGAACCTGTTGTTGCTGAGGTTACTTTTGCGGACTTTTTAGAAGAGGAGATGAGGAGAGAGGGAAAAGAGAGAGCAGTTGAGATAAGCGAGAACGTCTTTTTTTGGCCTCCATTTCGAATCTTCGACTTCAGTTACCAATTGAAGAAAGTCTTTATTTGGCTTGTCCAAACATCCTTTGGACTCTTCTGCGAGACGAAGAGCATCGTGAGAGAAAAGCTTCTCAAGCGATTGGAATTTATCTTCGATTCGTCTTTTCTTCTCCCTCTTCATCTTATGTCCTCAACGTGAGACTGCTGCTCTCTGAAGGTTGTCACTACGAGCTAGTTCTGGATTTACTGTCGATAGGTTGATATGCTTTTCGAACAGAAAGCTCAGAATGAGAGAGAAACTCCAGTGACTCACCTTTTCAGCTCCACCCTTCTGTGCATCCTTCTCCTTCTGAATGGCCTCCTTCAGATCCTTATCAGCTTTGATGACAGGTTCCAATCTATAAAGATGATCCAACCATCTTCTCAAATTCTCTCTACCCTGTTTGATCAAGCCCAAACTTTTAACATTTGATTTCAGAGCAGCATAAATGGCAACATCTGCAGCAGTGATTTGATGACCTTTATTTGCCAAATAAGTTCTCAAATTGAAATGATTGTCCAATTCGTCCAAAATAGAGGAAATGGTTTGAATGTCGGTGGTATTCGATAAAGAATCAGCTGTAGACAGGAAAGAAGAGATTTGTTTGGATTGGTTTGAATCTGAGCCTAACAAGTTGAAGGATGCGAATTGAGTTGCTAATTCAGATGTTGATTGGATTGCTGAAGAAGAGGAAGATGATGGATTGTTGGCTGTTTGAATCGAGACTGAAGAAGATGTCGAATCTTGGTTAGATTCAGATTGGAACTGGATTGAAATCTTTTGAGCCAATGAAGTTTCATTTAAGAGATTGATTAGAATCAAAGGGGAAAGTAAAAGTTCATTCTTGGATGCTTTGGCATTCAAATTGACGACGACTTTGACTGAATCGCTCATCTTTGAAAAGCAGCTTTCTTGGAGAGAGAAGAGAAGCAAGAAGAAGCAAACGTCGCTCTCTCACCCACACAGCAACTTTGCCAATAGCATTCAACTCTATTCATACAAACATTTAGTTGGAATGGGTTCATCTTCAAAGTCAAAGCCAACTCCAGGCGCATCCGGTGTCATTTTGCAGACAGACACGGAAAAGTACAGGCAGAAATACAAAGAGTTGAAGAGAAAGGTTAGGGAAATAGAGGCAGTGAGTATCCAAGTCCATAGAGATCAGAGATTTTCAATTCGAGTGTTGAATTCAGGTTAAAGGATTATAAGTGCTCTGACATGGCGATAGAACCAGAATCAGACGAGAGAACAGTCAGAGACTCGACCATGAGATAGATAGAGATAGCCATCACTTCATCCAATCGACTCGCTCAAGAGAGGCAAAGGAAAGCTACAAGAGGGATCTGATTCCAAAGTGGTCTAACCATCACTGCTCAGAGCTCGTTCGTCAACTTTTGGAGGCGATCATGATCCACTTCTCCATCCGAGCTTGGCTTTAATCCTTCATCTCTCTAACCCACTTCTATCTTTACCTTCGTTCTCTTCAGCAAAATGACAAACTAGCCCTCAAAACCCTCACTGTAAAGAGAAACATCCAGAGGTTGAGGTTGGAAAGATCGTGAGTCCAGAGCTCCTCTATCTCTTTCTCTCTTATCGTATTCTCCATTCCAATCCTTCCCTCCTCGATCCAATTCCAATTCCATTTCCTGATTTCTGTCTCTTCTCTCCTCGTCTTTCATCTATATCATCTTCATCTTCCCTTCCAACTCTTTCTCAGAATCCTCTACGAAAGATTAGAAAAGAACCTTCATCAAAACCAACTCTTAGATCCATCTAGAGCATCAACTCAAATGGGTGGTTCAATCACTGGAACTAATGGAAATCAATTGGATTCAAATAGATTCGATAGATTCCCTCCTCCTCCTCCTCCTTCTCATCAATCTTTACAACATCCGAATCAACCTCAACATCATCCTCAACATCAACATCAACATCAACAACCTCATGATACCAAACCACAAGGAACTTCACTACAACTACCTTCCTTACCTACAAATCAACCTTTTGCTATCCCTTCAAATTCTAGATTCTCAACTGCAGATCACCCACATGCACATGGACCTTCGAATCCAAATTCAAATCCAAATCCGGTAGAGAGTACGAATTTGGGGAACCCTTCTTCTCTTCAGAATCAGAATGAGGGTCAAATGGAAGGGAACGGAGCTAGTGGGAGTGGTAATAGAATGAAAATCACTTTGAAAAGAAGTGGACCTTAAGAGATAAAATGGAACGATACTCTTTCTGGTAAAAACAACACACACGTCCGTTTGGGTTCGAATCAATTTCTCTTGTACTATAACCGCTGCCCGATGCAGTTTTGATCTTCTCTCCACTAGAATTCAATCCATTCTGAAGAGATAGATGTTGCTCTCTTGCAGTTCTGTCCCCTTTGGGCTTTTAAGTGAAGGAGCCTTTTAGTTACGACACGCTTTCATCAGTTGCTCCCGTCTGACCACGATATTTGACGTTCAGTCAGTGATCTTTGGGGGAGAGGAAGCAGGCTTGGAAAATTTTAATTAATCTGGATCGACTGGAAACGAGTCTTTGAAGAAGAGGGCGAGCCAGGAAAGAGTAGTTGAAGAGCAGTGATGAGATTTCTTTGGAGAAAAGCCCACAGCAAACTAGGGATTGGACGCTCTTCGAACCTGCTACCTCCGAGCTCCCAGAGAATGACCGAGGCTCAATCGATTCTTGATCTTCTAGATCGACTGGAAACGAGTCTTTGAAGAAGAGTGCGAGTCAGGAAAGAGTCCATGTCGAGCAGTGACGAGAATTCTCGAGACTGGCCTTCACACAAACCAGCCGACTCAACGCTGTTCTTACTTGCTACCTCCAAGATCGTAGAGAATGTCCAGAGCTCAAATGATTCATATCGGTCTAGATCGACTTTTGAGCGAAAGGACATCGGTAAGAGTCAGTGACGAGCTTTCTCTCTCAGGGAGCAAGGCCTAAGGAGCTTTCTCTCTTCAGGGAGCAAGGAAGGACCAGCCAAGGTAGAGTAGAGCTCGAGAATGATGAAGAATGACCAAAGCTCAAATGGATCATATCGGTCTAGATCGACTCGAAACGAGTCTTTGGAGGTGAGAGCGAGTCGAGAGAAGGCCTTCGAAAAGAGTAACAAATTTCTCACCAATGTTCAAAGTGGCAATTTTGCTCAAGCTGAGACAACCTGTCAGAACGTCAATCAGCTATGCGTTCTCCTCCATCTCTCCCGATTTTTTTGAAGCGATTGACACCTCCTACCGACAATTTGTTCTTCTATATCTTTTGAAGCTCAGATTTTTCTAATCCGAGAAAGGATTCGACTCGAAGAAACTTCTGCCAGACTTAAAACGAACTTCCACTCAGCCATGCGCGGCTTGAATTTTCGTACATTGTTAACGATTTCTCTCTTCACATCTAGTGCAGTTATTCTGAATTCTTCAAGTCAACTTAATGGAACCTCAAACTTTAATGATTCTACTCTTCTGAAGAATTCTACCCGCTTCCGCAACTTTAACACTCCTCTCAACTTTACCAACATTCCCGACTATAGAAACATTTCTAATCTTACGAGCTCTCAACGTCCGATTCTTCTGGTTGAAGATGACGAGGTCAAAGAAGATAAATGTGAGTTCTTTCTCTGAGTGTTGATGAATGATGTCCAGCTAGAAATCAGATTGGGTATCTTGGATTGGCTCTCTTTCGAGAAAGACGCGTCTCTTTTGCGACGTAATATACTGAAGATATTGAATCAAAGAAGAAAGTGGGAAGAAAGTTGATTTGACACGGTTGGACAAGAGGGATAAGGAATCAGATGGGCGAGGTGTGGCTATAGAACAACAACAACAGAGTATAAGATGATCTTGAGTTCATTTCCCCTTGAATGGACATTCTGACTGATTCAAAGCAATCCTATCTCTTTTTTCTAAATAGACTGGATTGCAATTGTTGGGATCATGTCTGCCTTTTTCTGTGGCATTGTCAGCGTGTGTGGCGATTTCTTCTTCGACGATTTCTTCAACTCATCTTCTCTTCCCACCAAAGATGACATTGATTCTGCTGGACATATCAACATCGAAAAGGCCAATCCTACTACTACTTTCAATTGGATTGCTAAGCTCTTCTCTTCATTAATCGTTTCCTCCAAGTATGCAATCCAATATGAATGGACAATCCTCATTCACAATCACTTGAATGCCATCCTCTCAAGCTTCAGACTCATCGCCAAACGTGTATCGGGCAAGGTGGCAGCTCTATTCGGTCTGAATTGGCTAGTTGGTAGCCTTGTTTTGATTAGAAGACGTCGTGCTGGGAAGGAATTGGTTGGCAATGGTGAGTACTGAAGTCAATCGAATCGAGATGCTGCCTAGTCATGGTTGGAACGGTACTCAAGATGCAATCATACAAAAGCAACACCACAAGGCAAATGAAGAAAAAGAGAGATGTATTGGATCATAAATCGAATTTCAGTGTACAGCACTCCATCCTTTGCTTCTCATCCAACACACAAAACTCACCTCCCTCTCTTATCTCCTTCTCTCAGTCAATCCACCTTCGTCCCTTACACTTCTACCACTTTGCAGCTATACACTCAAATGGAAAATCGTAGCAGAAGATCAAGTCGTGTGGGAAGCACTATCGCAATGTCGACCATTGTCGAGATTCTTCTACTTCTCCGGATTCTTCTACCTTCCCTTGTTAAAGTCACCTTCAAACTTGATCTTCAACGTTTTCAGTCTAAGTCAAGGTATCTCTAACATCTTGGTAAAGGGAGTTCCATCTGATACCTTTCTATTAGGTTTCATTGCTTCTCCAGCCGTCATCACTACCAACTCGGTCAGATGGGATTCAAATGGAAAGAAATGCATCTGGACTCCTTTTGTCGATATTCTTGGTACATCTACTGTTGGTTTAGACTCTGATCCTTCTTCTGCTGCTTCAACTGAGACCGAGTCAAAGGAATCCAACGACGAAAAGAGAAATCAAGAGATCTCTTTAGATTCATTTACTCCCATTGCTACTACTATCACTACTACTTCTCCTCAAGTAGAAAAGTCTGCAAGTGTTGAATTCGAACTGGATGAAGTTTTATCACTGGATGAAGGATCTGAATCTCTTAGTCCTTCTTCATCCTCGTCTTCTTCTTCTTCAACTCCATCTCTCGTCAAAGTCAAAGGTTCCACTTCTAATCTCAAGAGGTCGAAGAGCAAGAAAAAGAACAAGAAAAAATCGAATCAGTGTGATACTGGTAAGAAAAGCAATTGTCCTTGTAGAGAATGCACTCCGCCTAGAGAGTCTAAACAGGGAAGAAGAAAGCTATGAGAGAATTGCATCTCTTGGATTCTGTTCTACTGGAGTTCTATCTTGAGGTCAAGGAAAACCGAAGTAATTCAAAACATGAGAGTGAAAATGGATCAAAAGTCAAAAGTAGGCTTCTTTCGAGTGTTCATCTTTCAATTTCAAGGTCAAGATTTCTGTTTCTTTCGTTTTGCACTCCCCCTACCCGCGAAGGTTTTCCCCTCTTTCATCTTTTACTTGCAAATCTAACGAATCAAAGTTCAGAAACATCTCCTTCCGTCTCCCCATTTGTCGTCTTTGTTATTACAACAACCTTTCAGTCTTGATTCACATCTTTGCATCCTCATCATCTATCTTTTTGTTTTTGTTTATTCAATGCTTCGTTTCTCTTCACTATCGATTCAATTCATGTCTTTCAAGTCTCTTCCGCGATTTTATGACTGCTCTGGCTTTGATCTGTCGAACTCGAGGTAGAGAAAGAAGAGAACTTTTTCGTCCGTTTGCAGCTTTGCATCTTGCATTCTTCACTCAAGAGCTTCTTCAAACCACCAAAACAGGCGTTGGTGACTACATGAGTCCGAAGTCTAGAATCACTCTGGATAACTATCCAGAAGACGTCAGTAACGTTATCATTCAACTCATTCGAAAGTGGGGAGATGTCAAAGGCAAGAACGAACAAGAAAGAATTGAAGGTCTCATGTAAGTTATCTCGATATCTCCTCACTCTTCTGACCAAATTTCTTCGTCAGTCGCTGATACAGATCTGAAACTTCTTGTATCTCTATCGTAGGTTTAGCAAGTCGACACTAAACGCCGTCTCTTTGACTTCCAAATCTGCCTACTCTCTTTGGAACGATTTCTTGGAACAAAGCGTCAATATCTATCCATCTGATCTCTACTCTCTCCACGTCCTTTTCAAGTACAAGCCAGAATCAGCTCTCAAGATCAAGAGCTTCGCTCTTCACCAAGACGGAACACAAGATCAGGCGCCTATCGGGGACAAGAATGAAGTTATCTTTCCTGTCTTCGAGGATTACTACGCTTTGGATGGGGACAAGCAGGTTGAATATGAACAAGAGTCAATTTATCAGATGAAGAAATTCATCTTTGAAGCAATGGCAAACGTCGAGACGATAGTGATAGAGAACTCGTTTCATTCCTTCCCCTTCGTCACAGTCGGCGAGAGAGAATCCTTCCTTCCCTTCTTGACTCATTCTCTCAAGAGGCTCAAGATTGGATACAATGATAGTATCAAATCTCGAATCAGTGCCAAAAGAGCCTTGTGGCTCCTGGTCTTTTCTACTCAACTTCAACAAGCAATTTTAGGTTTCTCCATCGAAGCATCCGACGTTCATTACCTTCAGGAATACCATCGAACTTTTCAAGGTTTATCGAAGGTGAAAGATCTTTCATTCAAGATTGAATTTAGAATAGGACCAGGTTGGGAGAGGTATTTGAAACATAAGGGTAGGCCTCAAACTGGTAACAACGATAGAACGATCTCCATCAGCAACCTACTTCGAGTGACTTCCAGTCTTTCTTCTTTTGAGCTTTCAGTTGCTAACAACTTCAACGCAGAAAAGCCGCACATGCCTGCTTCTATGGATTGTTTACTAGGCCTTCAAAGCTCCTTCTCTTCTTTAACCTCTATTAGATTGACTGACCTCGACGTCAGACCTCCCAATCAATCACTTACTTTCGATTACTGGATGTTGACCTCTCTTACTCATCTTTCGATGAACGGAGAGCTATGGGGGGTCATGCAATTTGATCAAAGTCTCAGGTTCCCGAAGTCGCTAGAAGTTTTAGAAATCCCTTTTTACAAGTTCAATTGGAACCGTGACGACTCTGAGATTACAGACGATCGGTATCTTTATCTTGTATTGAAATCAAGAAAGTTTCCAAATTTGAGAGAGGTCCACATTCCTTTCGGTCCGATTGATTGGTTTGGCAGAGAAGCTCAACAGGATTTGTCCAGGAAGTCGTGGGAAGAAGGAAGAGCTGAACTTGAAGCGTCGGATATCTTCAAAGGAGGTCAAGTCAAATTGAGAAAGTGGAAACTCGGAGAGAAAAGTCAGTTTTGCATTCTGTCGAACCTTGAATTATGACGCTGAACAGGATCTCGTCTGTGATATTTGATCTGACTCGAAGCCTTGTTCTTACATCCCACTCTCCACGACAGTCGGAGAGACTACTTGTCTTTCTTGGTCCAACTTTTTGTTTGCGTTCCAAACGTAGTTGTCTCTATCGAGAAAAGAAGTGAGTCGTCATCGCTGCTTCAAACCTGATATTGCATCGAGCTTGAGCGATCGGAAAAGCAGCTCCAATTTCTTCCCTGTAACTCATCCTCTCGCATCTTCTCTCGATATCATCTTCATTCTCGTCACGACCAAGTTTCAATCTCGCATACCCTGCTCTGCGAGAGGCAAGTCGTTACGAAATACGAGCTATTATTCGCTGTGATCACTTCTTCGATTCGTAATTAGCTGTGGTTTAATGTAATGGAAATCTTTGTTCTCCCTGCTGAAGACATCGGAGTGATCATAGAAAACGAGATAGTGAGATGTGAAATAAAATACATGCAACAACTCAACAATTCAATTGCTTCCCATCACTTTGAATCCCATCTCCCGACTTCTTCTTCCCCATCTTCGACCAAGATCCACATCGCATCTCTTCCCAAAGCCACCTTCAAAACCTCTGTCTTTCCCTTTTGATTCTCATTTTCCAACTTGATCTCGACCGGTTCAAAGATTCTCAGTTCGATGTCATTCTCAGTGAACCTTGAGGCCAGAATGAAAGATGGATAAGGGTTTCTGGATCCCAATCCTAATCGACCAGAGTTGGAATCTAATCCCCAAACAAAGACTCTACCATTAGAAGTCGAGGCTGCTGAGTTTTCCAACCCCGAGAAGATTGAAGTGACTGTTTCGTTTGGTTCGAGAGGAAGTTTGAGAGGTAGTAGAGAAGTCGTAGAGAGGGTCTTTGATCCTTGACCTATGGCACCGTAACCGCAAGTGAAGACTTGACCTCGATCTAAAAAAATGAAATCATTCGAGAAAGAAAAGGTTCGAAAGTCGACAACAAGTCAGAGGAAGCCCGGGTAAGCTTTTTGGGTTGAAATAGCATCTTGAACTCTTCACTTCATGTTGTCGATCAGTTTTGAAAGAAAGACTTTCAACATTTGGAAGTGTTTCGAAACCTGAAACTCCTTGATGCTTCGCAAAAAGTACCAAAGCAGCATCCAGATATCGAACCGGTTCCGTTCGAAAGTCTTTCTCGAGATTAAGTTGACCGGATACTTTTCAATCACTCGAAGGGAACGAAAGGGAAGAGCTCAAGATGAGACTTCTCTTTCCGTTCCCTTCTAAGATGGCCCCGGCTTGTAACATCATATCGAGAACGAGGTCGAAAGAGTCTTCTATAGAAGGATATATGCCTCTAAAAACACTTCTTCTTTTCGAACTCACCATCCAAGACTGTGACAAAACTTCCACCCCCTTTAACATCCTTAATCTTCCCCATCTCTTGATGAAAATTTTCCACTTCTCTAGGTTTCAGAATCTGATCAAGTATTTCGTTTCCTAAAGCTTGACCATATTCTGAATTTCCCCAAGAGAACAATCTCCCGTTCTTCGACCAAGCGAAAGAGGTATCTCCACCTGCCGAGATTCCCACCAAATCATCATCCTGACTCAAGTCGAAAGAAGATGGTGGAATAGCTTGAGAAGTAGAGATTGAATTGGTTGAAGTAGAAGTTTCTCCCAAACCCAATTGACCATCAGTGTTGAGACCGCAGACAAGAACTTCATTCGAAGATGATCCTTCTCTTCGAACCAGTAGAAGAGTATGATCAAGACCGCAAGCTATTTCTAGAATCTTGATAGAGGTCTTTGAATGAGAAGCAGAGTCTGATGATGAAGAATTGATGTCTATGAGATCGACTTCTTTAGGGATTGGATAGAGTTGAAGCTGAGGATCTCCGGAAGTCGAAGTTGTGATTGAACTTGAACCATGTCCTAATTGAGATGAAGTGTGGTCTAATAAGATAGGTGACGAAGCAAAGAAATGGGAAGAAAGGGTAAGGACAAGAAATCAGCAACCAGAACAGATAAGAATGAAAAAGTTAAAGGACGAAGGCGAGATTTACTTGCTCATGAATCACTCTCGTTTGTGATACTCACTTCCAAAGCTGTAGAGTCTCGATGAGACTTTTTGCAGAAACGAATAGATAGTTTCGAGAAGAATTTCATTGAAAAGAGAAGAAGATAAGTAAACATGCATCGAACTTGTTTCGAAAAAGGGAAGTCTGTTTCTACATCTTCAAGGCTCGATATGCTTTTGAAGATAAATGACCTTTCATTTTCTTCGACTCTATGATATCCTCAGCGTAGCTCAGTTGACGCTTTTGAGAGGAGATTGATTCTGAATAAAGCTTTCCAAATCCAACTTCTAAGCAAGCAAAAAGATTCGATTCCCAACCTGATTCCCCAGTGACCAGCTTCTACTGACTTGGACTATCAAATTCTACTTCCACATAAGCTTATTCTACTCACCCTGACTATCATTACATACGATCCAACTAGTTCCCAGACCCGTAGCCAGGCTATGAATGCCCTCTTGACCTTGAAATCCAGGTCTAGTCATTCCCCAAGTGGCCTCTTCACTCGAGAAACCCAAACCCAATTCAGCTACCGAGTTTCTACCGATAGCCATTACTTTATGCAATCCTTCTGGATTAGGTTTTAGAGGAGGACCATCATGATCTTGATCTGATCGAACTGGAGAAGTTTGAGAAGTAGTCTGATTTGGTCGATAAGGTAGAGTCTTGTAAGAGAGTAGGGTATGAGAGGGTGAGGATGAAATGTCTGTCCATGAGATTCCCTTTTTTCAGGTTTGATTGGATGATATGAGAAAAAGTAAAGAGTTGGTTGAGACTGATTCAAGATTAGAAGAGGCAGATAGGATTGATACTTACCTGATCTGCATCTGCTACCATTCCCACTGAATACAACCAATCTTTTGGAACTTGCTGAGGTTTCCGAGAGGTTCTATCCAGCACAGTTCCAGACCAGAATAGCTTCTGCCGCTGTCTGGCTCGAGTGGTTGTGAAATGGCGATGAGAGATTGAAGATTGAGAGAGAGCTATCCGTCTAGAAAGAGCATTGCTTGTATGTTGGAGTAAGGACTTGCTAGATGGATTGGATGAGTAGTTTGATATTGAATGAATCCTGAGTAGTGGACTGCATCTTGTCATCGTTTGATCACCTGAGTGGTCGTCAAGAAAGAGAGAGAGATTCTCATGCTCGAGACGTTGGAAGCTCTTATCGTTTCTTCTCTCTCTTCTCTGATTAACACTTCCTCACTTCCACATCTTTCTTTTCTCTCTCTCTCTCTCTCTCTCAAGATCAGATCCAAACTTCAATCGACATCAGAGACTTTGGAATGAGGTCATTAACACCCATTTCAGCCCTCTCGAGTCTACTTTTCCTCATTCTCCCTCACTGCTCCACCAGCAACTGGCTTTCTGGCTCTGGCTCTGGATCGACCACTGCAGCTCAGCAGAAACATCCAAATTCACCCCAACTAGCCAATAATGGTAAGTGGATCTCTACCACTTGGCACCTTTCAGAGTTTCGTTCTTGCAAGTTGATCTTCATCTCCCTTCTCATCTTTCCCACTTCGTCTTCCAGATGACTTTCAATCTCTAGGTCTGAGCACCGGTCAAATCTCCCTCATTCTTGGAAATAATGGTAAGAGATCTCCTCTCTCAGAATCTCGGGTGTATAATGTCGTAGTCTGCTCTCTCATCAAATTGACGAATCTCCATCTTCTTTCCACAGCTGCTCTCGCCTCTTACCAACACAAACCAGATTGCTTCAGAGATTCAATGAACAAGGTCAAATCTCGTTGCGGTCAGGAATTGGAGATGAATCAAGAGGAAAGAGTTCTAGGTTAGTTGGCGTCTTTTGATCGTAGTGGATGAATGATGAGATTCGGACAATTTCCGCTGACGTCGAGAGATCTCGATTCTCACTTTGCCACACCAGCTGCCATCGCTTTGACCAAGTGTGAGATCTACACCTCTCATTCGACTTCCCCTTTGGAATGTGAGAATGTCGAATCGGATCCAGAGAAGGCTGGAAAGTGTGTTCAGTGAGTCGAACATCGGAAGAGGGGACGTCATCTTGAAGCACACGTATCGAGCATCGATTTATGAAGTTGGAAGAAGGTCTTTCACCTCAGAGACTCGAAATGCCATTCTAACCCCTGATTTTGTACCTTTCTTCAAAACCTTTTCTTTATGAAGAGCTCTTTCTAGATCCTCTCAATTCTGGTCAAGCTATTCAGGTTATCTCAGAGAGGTTTCTCAACTCTGTTTCGCTTTCCGAAGATGGAACGAAGTCGATTCCGCAAAATCGATCTATAAAGATTTGGTAGATCAGAAGAAGGAACTTTTGAACTTACTTCAGAAACTAGCTATGGAAAAGAAGAAGAGAGATGAAAAAGTTGTGGAGAAATTCGAAGGAGTTGAAGTTGGGATGAAAGGTGTTCAAGAGGATTTGAAGAGATCGATGGAGGTGAGTCATTGAATGCGTGCAAGGCTTTGGCAGCGTTTGAAAACTGAAGATCGACACTGACTGTTTATATTCTTCTTCTGCTGGACTCTTCTTCTGACCGTGTTTTCTTGACAGAGACAATCGGACGTCACGAATCATTTCCAAGACTTGTTCCATAACCTCGAAGAAGCTTCCAAAGCTCATTCAGAGACCATTCTCAAACGTCAGATGGAAATGACTTCTTCTGATCTTCAATTGAATCTCGATTCAGCCTTGATGAGCTTTGGAAGAGAGCTTCTTATGCGATTGGAAAAAATGACGAGCGATTCTGGTTCGGAGTTGGCGACACTTTTGAAAGAGGTGAGTGGATTTAGAAAGCCGAAGAAAGGCTTGCAAGGTTTCTAACTTGACTTGCAATTTTTGTATCATCCCCTTTACTATAGAATCAAGATTCTTCTTTAAAAGAATTCGGGACGTTCCAAGAAGATTTCTTCAAGACCTTTGAATCCTTCACTTCTGAGCTGATCACCCATGTTGACAAGCTAGGTTCAAGCCTCAACACTCTCATCAAGACCACAGATTCGATTGAAACCTCATCATTATCTCTCTTTCAGTCTACCTCATCAATCAGGAACTACCTCGATGTGTTAGAGTCCTCGATTCGAGAGAATCAGATGACCTTGGTTCAACAATCTGATTCTTTGGAATCAATCAAGATAGAAACTTCTCGGCTAGTCGTCTCGATTTCTCAATTGGTAGAAATGCTCAACCAGACAAAAGTTTACTCTGAACAATCAAGAAAAGGGTCAGATTGGAAAAGTTTTCTTAAGTTGAGTTTCAGGTTGGTTGGATGGTCATCGTCGACAGAAAATGGTTTAAGCTACGGGGAATCTTCGGATGAGAGCTGGTTTGGAGAAGAGTTATTCCTATTGATTGAACGTGAGTACGAGCCTTGATTCAGAATCAACTTTCGATCACCCGAATACTACTCATCATGAAGGTTTTCGATGCTTTTGGTATCGTCGACAATCCAGCTCTCGTCAGACGTCTAGGACCGGACAGCAAGATTAGCTTGATGATCAAGATGTCTGGAATCCTACTCGGAACTCTTTTCGCTATACTTTGGTTCCTTCTTTCTCGTGTATTCGTGAGTCGTGATATAGAAGGAAAAAAGAAGAATGTATGCCTCCTAGTATCGATCAAAGCTCACCTCCCGTTTTTCTCTTCTGGCCAGACTCTACTTCTTTTGATTCTAGTGGCTTCAAGTAGGCGTTTCCGTCCTTTGTTATCTAGTCTCTTCCTCAGAGTTCACTCGAGATTTTCAGCTCCGGACTCCAATCTGGACGAAGAGAAGGTTTTCGTTGAGAATCACAGAATCAGGTTAGTGAAGTGAATGGAAGGGAAAGACAAACCACGATCTCTTCTAGACGAGTCGAGTCGAGAGATTGGATCAGGATTGAAGTCATTAATTGAGATTTCTAACTCATCACGCTCCTGTTCTTTCCCTTTGATCTCCTCTCAGGGCTTTTCCAATGAAGAAAGAGAGCAGTCTCGAGTCTTCGTCATCGCATTTAAGACCTTCCACCTCCTCTCAATACCCTTCACCAGGTTTTTCAAGTCCCAAGAATCAAGCTGCTCCCAACTTCCAAGATTCGACTAGCAGCATTCCTTCTCAATTGCCGCCTCAGTCTCAACGCTATGGCAGAGGTAGACGTGCTTTCAGTGAGCCTCCGGGTTGAATTCACGTTTCCTTTTACCCGTCATCGAATATTTGATGATGAAAGGTAGATGAAAGATGGAGAAAAGCTGGAGGTAGGCGGAGAGAAATAGATAGAGCTTTCCAAAGAAGATGGGAGGGATACGGGGGGAAAAGGTCAGAGGAGAGTCGATGATCTCGACTTGGACTGACTTTGCTCTTCTGTACTTCAAGATGATGTTGAAAACTGTTGTAGATAAAGGGGAAAAAAGTTTGATGAGGTGTGTGTGATGATCGAGTGGCGAGATAGGGGCAAAAAGGGGCAAATCCTTCTCAGCTCTCTACCATCATCATCATCCTCATAATGGAGGGCAACAAAGGGATGACAGCTCGTGGAAGAAAGGTTCCAACTCATCCAGACCAACAATATGGATTCATGAATGGATCTGCTCATCCACACTTGATGGCTCCACCAAGTGGATATGCCTCTCATCCATCTCCATACTCGTATCCTACTGGGAATGGATACGCAATGCCAAATCAACATCAATTCAATCAACAAATGGCTCAAATCCAATATCAACAACATCAACAACAACAACAGGCACAGGCTGCTGCAGCAGCTGCAGCGGCTGCAGCTTACAGTTATCAACAATATCAACAAACCTATCCAGCATATCATCCACCTCAACCTCAACAATCCTCAATCCAGCATCAACAACAATCTGCTTCTTCTTCTTCCTCTTCCTCATTACCCATACCTTCTTCTTCTTCATCCAATCATACTCAATCAGCTCCAACTAGAACCTTGAACACCGCAGAAGATTTCCAAGCAGATCTCAAAAGACAGGCAGACGAGAGGAAAGCTCAAGAAGATCTAGCTGAAGAAAATGCGAAAAAGACTGGAGGAAAGAGATTGCATAGATGCATGCATCCAGGTTGTGGCAAACTTTTCAGTAGAAGAGAACATCTCAAAAGACATGGTAGAAGTTTACATTCAGAAATCAGACGTGAGTTCAACTACGAGCTAGATTTGGGAGATGGGAAGATGGCTTATCAGGCAAGAGAGGAGGGATTCCTCTCTCTACATGTCTTTATGTATTTGATCTCGTACGACATTCTTACTTGTTGATTCATTCGATAGAATCTTGAATTGTTCCATTCGTTCCGAATTCAACTCTGACCTTACTCCCTCTCATCCCTCTTCCCTATCTATCTACTTCACAGCACACATCTGTCCTTTCCCAAAATGCACTCAAAACTTCTCTCGTTTCGACAATCTACGTCAACATTCAAAGAGACATGGTCCAATTGCAGAATGGCCTCAACAAGCTAGAATCGCCTTCCTAGATGCTGCCACCGCTTCGGTCCCAGAGGAAGCTAGACATATAGATCAAATCACTCTGGGAGTCATTAAAGCTCCAACTCCTCCTCCAGCTGAAGAAACTCCAGTTCCAGAGAAAGGTACGGAAAGTAATAAGAAGAATGGTAAAGGGAAAGGAAAAGAAGATCAAGTCGAAGAAGAAGAAGAAGAAGAAGAAGAAGGTGGAATTAAGAAAGGAAAAGGAAAGGGAAAAGCTAAAACTGGTTCTGCTAAAGGAAAGGGGAAAGGAAAGGTTAAGAATGACGATGAAAATGGAAACACTACTGAACCTAAAGGAAAGGGTAAAGGAAAAGGGAAAGGTAAAGCAAAGACTACCTCTTCTACCTCTAAAGCAAATAAGAAAAAGGTTACTAACACGAGTAGTGAACAAGAAAATCAAGAAGCAGCTGCTGAATTGTTGGAAATTGCCTCTAGAGCTCCAACTTGGTCTGCTCAATTGGATCAACATTCGATTGGAAATGGAAATGGAAACGATCTTGTTCAAGGAGATGAAGATGAAAATATCGAACCTTATTTCACGGAATCTTTCTTTCCAAGCTCTCCTTTACCTCCAACTACTGCTGGTGGGAATCAAAATCAAGTTGGAATGACGAATGGTGCTGATGGAATTCAAGTTGGGGAAGGGAATGGAAATGGAAATGGATTGGAGGTTAATGGAACGAATGGGAATTGATAGAGGTTAATAGTGGTGGTCATTCAATGTCGAATAATCAAGAAGAGTTCAGTTTAAAAAGAATATATCAGTTCGATTTCCTCAAAAACAACAATAACAAACAAGAACCAATGTCCAATCTTTAATGTCAATCCCTCCAAGCTGTTTCCAAAATCGTCACTTCTTTCCTCACAGACACCTTTTCTTACCTTTTCTGTTGATTCGATTTCCTCCTCTTTGTAAATTACAATCGAAAATTCTTCCTTCATCTCCTTTGCCTTATCATCAACTCGCATTCTTCTTCTGCTCTTCTCCTCATTTCTCTCTTGTCAACTCTCTTTCTCTCCTTCCCTGGTCTCCTTTCAAGTAATGAGGGAACGTGTAATCAAAATAATGAAAACAACAACATGAATGCTCTATAAGATCTTTTGTTGGTGAGATTGAAAATTTGAAGCTTGAACGAGTGAGCTTGCACCTTGTAGATGAAAGGAACCGAACTCGCAACTTGAGACAAAGGGGGAGGCTATGCAAATGTGAGAAAGTTTCGATTCTTCTCTTCCTTCTTCTCTTACCACATCACTCTTCAAACGCAAAGACAGTTCATCATGAGTAGATTGCCATCAGATGTTCTCGTTCCAATCTTCAAGAATCTAAACTCGAAAGACATGGTTCAAGACATGTCAGTCTCAAAGGAGTGGGCTCAAACCATCAACGAGACAAAGAAGCTGTGGAGAAAGCTCGTCCTACCAAACAGAGAAAGAGGTTGGCATTTAGATATCTTGAGACAGTTCGATGAGAAGTCAGAGAGTACTTTGGAAGAGGTATCCTTCAAGACGAACTGCTTCAGAAGACCCGACTTCGGCTTCAATCACTACTTCGAAAAGAACAAGGCTTCTCTGACTCATCTCAAGATTACAATCGATACTGAGTTCTTCTCAAACACGATGATGAGTGATTATCAGTATTCGAAGAAGGTATCTGAACTTCCACTGAAATTACCAAACTTGGTAGATTGTAGGATCATGGTTAATACTGAATTAGATAGGTTTACAGAGAGGGTCAAATTGGTACATCATTTGGACGAGACTCAAAGAGTTATCACTGCTCTACTTTCTGAACATTTGGTTGGTTATAAAGAGGAAGAAGAAAGAAAGAAAGCTTTACCGGATGAATCTTCAAAGCTGAAAGTTCTTTGGATTCCACACGTCAGCCCAATACTACATTCTCATCCAGAAATCCTAGATAACCTTTCTTCTCTACATATTCTAGCACCATTCGATCCTTCAATTTTGAGCAATCTTCTACGTAAAGGACCAGCAAACAAACTGAAGCATCTCGGAGTCGTATTCAGGAAGGCTCCTGTTTTTACTTTTAATTTTGCTCCTCCAGAAGGTCCGATCGTCCCAGTCACCTTGCCTCAATTGAGAGTGTTGGAGATCTCTGTCGAAAAGGAATACCCATCTTGGTTAAGAATCCCAACCTCAGCAGCTATCATCATCTTTTGGAATTCACCAGCAAAAATCCCTTTGAATCTACCATCGATCTCGAAATTATGGATCAAAGGAACTCGTACTTTCACAAATCTACATTGCAGATGTCCACTGCTCAAGGAGTTGAGGTTCATTGGTAACAAAGTATCGAAAGAGCAAAGAGAACCATTGGTTAGATTTTTGGAGGAGAGAAAAGCTTCCGTAGCAGCTAAGAGAATGGTAGATGGAGTTCAAATGAGACCTTTGAACACTGTCGTAGTCTCTTTCAAAGGTTTAGGAGAAGAAACTCGTTCTCAAGTACAAGGTTTGGTGGGACAAGTAGTTGACGCTAGAAGAGTCTATCCACATATGAAAGTTGACATCGGTGGAAATTTCTAAAAGGTGAGTTCAGTTCAACAGTAATCTTGAAAGTCTTGAAAGACATTTCAGCTTACCCTTCGATTTCTCTCTTTCTAACACTCGCATCCGCAATGCTTTCAGGAGGTCTTACGGCTCTTCTTTTCGTGCATTTTCTGACCACCGAGTCTCTAGACACGTCTGTAATGCCCTAGAGCCTGTTAAGCTGCACTAATGAACGATGAAATTGGAAGTGGATCGACTTTGATCTGCTCTCCTTGCTCGCTCATTTGTTAGCGACGCCTGATGGTTTCGTAAAGTCCATCTAACATATCCTCTGTGACTGTGATGCAGGTGTAGTTTTTGTTTGAATCCTCGTTCAAATTTGTGACCAGGTCAACATGAAGAGAAATGAGTGCTTGATATTGAGCTGAATCCAAAGTCTAGAGTCACCATTCAGTTCAGACTGCAGATCAAGATTCAATCTTCAATCAGACAGAGAGAGTTTAGGAGACCCCAAAGTTCTATGAAACATAAAGAAGAATACATTAAAAGACAATCGATTCCAAGACGGCAAAGCGTCCGTTGCTTCTTTCTCAAAAGTTTCAAGATCCTCTTCCGAAAGCCACCTCGACGTCTTCATTTTTTCCCAGATCCACTTGCCTGAGCCGCTTCCTTCTTTCTTTCCTCCTTTTGTCTCTTTTTTTCCGCCTGTTCCTCCTGTCTGCGCTTTCTTCTTTCTTCAGCACCTGCTTCCCAGATTCTCGCTCGTTCTTCCGCCTTTTTCTTCTCTATTGCTTGATGGTCCATCAAGAGCTCATAATTGTTTTCAGTCCCACCATAGAGTGGGATGTCTTCACGATCATCATCTGTCTGACTGTGATATCATAATGAAGCAAAGAGAAAAGGGAAGGAAATCTAAATCAGCTTTCAAAAGCCCTTTTCTTTTCGAACGATGAATCTGTGAGCATCATCGCTTGATCCCACAAACTACTCACAGTGCGAATCTGATGTAATTCAAGTCGAGACTCAGATTACCATTCTGATCAAGAGAAAGCTTTGGACGAGATTTAATCTGGTATAGGATGAGATCGTGACAGGTTTCAGACCAATATTCGACATCAGAATCCTCCAAGACGTCTATCAAAATCTGCTTCCTATCTTTCTCTTTAAAGTCAATGACGAGGAGTTGAATGATGTCAGAGACAGTGATTGCTCTAGGATCTTCTTTTGACAGATCGATTAATTCCTTCTACTTTTCGTCTTGTTTTCGGAATCTTTCTCTACTTCTTCCTCATCTTTCTCCTGATCCGAGCCCTCTTTCCCCTCTTCCGAATCTCCATACCCTTCCAACTCATCAAGGAATCGACCCGTTTCACTATCGACTGGTCTTTGAACCCAATCCTTGATCTTTTTGCTGATGGAATCATTATCCCACTCTTGATCTAGGATTTTGATTCTATGAATTGGAGGGTTGGCAAGGTTTTCTTTTCCCAGGTTCTTGAGCTCTTCGAATCGGGTTTTACCAATCTTATCATAATTGTTTAACCAATCAACAAAGACTTCCATACGATCATCCGGTTCGTAAAGGTTGATTCTACGCTCGTAGAGAGACAAAGCTGGATGAAGTTCCACTCCATCTCCTGCCTTATGGTTGAGCTCTAGAGAGTCTTGATTCAATGGAGCAGTGAACAATGATTCCTGAACTCTACGATCGTTGCAGCAATCGAGGAGAAACTTGCTGACCGACCTGACATGCTTGAGCTCAGAGTATTCGAGGTAGAGAAGAACTTTGATCCACATGTAGATGGGAAGAGCTTTCGACTCTCTGCTCTCACCTTCAGCCCTGAGATGAGATACAAGGTGAGGTTATTTGAGATCAGAAAGCTTCTGTAAAGAAGAAGATCCCGGAGAGAGAGAGAGAGAGAGTACTTACATGGCAATTACGTATCAAGAAGAAAGATTGTATTGGTCGAATCCAAAGAAGCCTCTTCATTCGTCCAACAAAGTCTTTTGCTTTTTGCTCTCCTTTCCTTGGTTTAAATTAGAATCCATCACACTAGCTCGGATCAGAACTTCCCTCTAGAATCACTCCAAAAGCAGAAATGAAATCTAGCAAGTCGTTACGATACGGGAGACATCTTACACTATACACAGAGCCGATAGAATAAAACCTCACCACAGAAAGGAGAAGTGAAAAAGCTTGAAAAACGGGCGAGGAACTAAATAAAAGAAGTTTCAGATCACCGAAGAATGAAAAACCTCATCCAGAGAAGGAGAAGAGAAAATGAAGCATGTCGTGTCTACTATCAGTTCCGAATCTGAATCTGGAGAACAAGAACGAAAACTAAGGCAGGTAAGCCTACAACGAACCATCCACAAAGAAGCGTGTTCGAAGGAAGTAAGAGTGAGAGTAAGAAGAGAAACGGAAACAGAAACGGAGAGAATCAGTGAAGAGCTCTTTTTTGTTCACTTTCAAAGATTGCGATCCTCTACACTTCTTCATGTTCCGAGATACTCACCTCCCAATCAGGTTTGTTCAATTCATAACCCCAATGCCAAAGAGTCTGTCTAACGACCGGTTTGACGCTCTCGTCGTTCCATTCCTTGTCGGTTCGATGAATCTCTTGAACCAAAGCTCTCTTGAATCTACCAGCTGGTCCGCAGGCTTTCAACCCTTGAAAAGTAGGCAAGAGAAGTAGAAAAAGTACGTTAGACTCGAGTACAGAAGAGACGCTTAGTCTGGAGTGATGATGAATCGAGGGTTTAGACCATAAAAACTCACATCTACTGATTTGTCTCTCATCATCTCTTGATCTTCTACCTTGATAGAATTCAAAATACCATTGCCTGCAGTTTCAAGGAATTCAAAGATGAAACCAAAAGAAAAGTCAGTGTCCAAGAAAGAAAAAGAGAAACAGACGAATCGAAAACCAGATGCGAAGAGTCAGGCTTTTCTCTCGAAAAGTGAAAGCTCTTCTCTATTCTCGAACGCTACTCAGTAAGTACTCACCACCAGCCTCTAGGATCTACCTCATTGATCCAACCAGCTTCCTCCCAGTCCCTCAACGTTTGACCAGCCTTGACTCCGAAGCGATTCAATTTCGCATCGTAAGTTTCTCTCGTCAATCTATTGTTTGGATCTTCTTCTTCTTCTGCGTCTTCGTCTTCGTCTTGATCATCTGAAGTAAGATTGGGATTAGGACCTCCTACCAAACCTTCGAACCAAGAAGCAGGGAATTTGGACATGTCTTGTTGTGGTGACAAGACTCGGTTCAGGACTGAGGAATGATGAGATCTTGAAGAGAAGAAAGAAAGCGGAGGACAAAGAGGAATGAGAAAGATGAGTGGAACAATTCCTTGTGGCCATTGTATCGAAAGTTTGTAAAAAGACTCGAGGTCTAAAATCTATGCCTCTCTACCCTTCCTTCTTTGTCGTAATAATCGAAAGATAGACTGGACAGAGTTTGATGATGACTCTTTACTCACCTAAAAGCAGTTCCGCCTTGCATTCCCCCTCTCAACATTTCCTCCGGAGTGAGGTTTGGTCTGAATTGTCCATAACCTTTTTCAAAGAGTAAGGCTCCCTTTCCCGATCCTTGTGGTAAGGATTCTCTCTGTGGGAGTGGAGCTGCTCTCGAAGTGACCCAATCCTCTCCATCCAAAGCGACCGAAGTGTCGTCGGTTCCAGAAGAAGATGAAGAAGTAGGAGAAGAAGAGGAATTTCCCAATCTTCTGATCTTTTGGAGAGAGGAAGGAGATTCTTCGGATGGATTGGATTTCCTCTTCTTGCTTCCAGGTTTACTCTCTGGAGTTCTCAGTACTTTGTAACCATTCTCATCGTGATGAACCTCTTCATCTTCATCTTCTGTATCCCAATCTTGATACAATCCACCTGCCTTCCTACCATCTCCATCCTCACCATCACCATCATTACCCTTACTATTCCTACCACTTCTCCTACTTGGTAATAACCTAGGTTGAACCTCTCTATCTACATCTCTAATGAACTTGTTGGATAGTTTCTTGAGAGGTCTCTTTGATGACTTTTCGTGATGATTCAATGGAAGACCGTCCTGACCTATTTCCAAGTAGGAAGTGGATGACTTGTTTGGGATGGAACGTGAGGATTTCCTGATTGGTAGGATTGGTTCTGGAGTGGTAGAATCTCTTCGTTTGACGACCTTTTTCTTCCGCGATTGACGTGGAGGAGGTGTTGGTGGTGGCGATCCTATCTTTGCATCTGGCTGTGTAAGAGAGAGAGAGAAAGAGAAGAGAGAAGAAGGAGAGAGAGAGAGAGAGAGAGAGAGAGAGGATGGATGAGTATAGAGTAGATAGAACGTAAGTAGAACGAGTCGATGGATGGCTCACCTCGCCGATTCCCAACGATTTCAGTAGTTCTTGATTCTTTTTGATGTTTTCCAATCTTTGGATCTCAAAGGCAGTCAATTCCTTCATCTTTGGTTGGATGTACAAGTAGTGGATTGGGAGAGACAAGACGTGACGCAACTCAACTTGATTTGAATCCAGTTCTCTCATCGAACTCACCGAATCGAACATTGCCATATTCAGGGCAGGCAGTTTCTTCCTCTCTCTTTTCCTTTCTCCTCCTTTCTCCTCTACTCCTCCTACTTCTCAACATGTCATCGACTACTGAAACTGGACTTTCGACCGCTCAAGGGAACGCCCTGGTCTATTCTAGTCTGTCTGCCTTCTTACTGGTGGGACTCTACGCAGGTTACAGGACAAAGACAAAGGTCGACTTCTTGTCTGGAATCAGAACTCAGTCTGGTGAGTACAACGGTCAAGGTGGAAGTGGCAAGTGACTAGATGTAGATTAGAGTCAGATCCATCAAAGTCACTTCTGTTCCCATTCAGAGAGAAAGAGAGAGAGAGGTTCACATTTCTACCACTCTGCTTCAACATCTTACCTCATGACTGACTGACTTCCTCATCCATTCCTTACTATCACATTCACAGCTTTCCCATTGGCACTCAATTGGATCGCATCAAGTACGTCCTAGAACCTCATTGCAATACTAGACTTCTCCTCAAGAATCATTGCATAGCTCTTCATCATGAACGCAAAAGAGTCACTCTCTCTCTCCCCTCTCTTAGAAGTATAGTCTTTTTTCAAACGGTAACGTATCACGCTCATGCTGTCCCACACATCCTACAAACCTTTTTTATGAAAAGAGGATAAAAGGGAGTGCGATTGTCAGAGATTGATTGGGAAGTGGGGCAAGCGTCAGAAGGGATCGGAGAGTTTTCTGAGGATGAACCCCTCTCTTAACAGATTCTCTAAAATGACAGAGAGGGACGAGAGCGAATGCTGGATTCGGATGAGATACATCTTCAACGATGAGGTTTTGATGAGGAGAAAGAAGGAATAGGTTGGATCAACAAAGAGATCTTTTCAAGGTCGAAAAGAGACAAGGCAAAGAATAGAGAATCTCTTCCCTTCTCGCAACTATCGACTCTTGTTGCTCTTACAACAGGCTCAAAACCTTCTTTATTTCGACGAGACCATCAACCCTACTTCTCTTCCTACGGATCTCACAGTCTTCTCTCTCTCTCTCTTTCGATTGGGTCTCCCATCTTCTCTCTCTTGCAAGCTTCCCACAACCGTTTCCCTTTTCCAAGTCATTCAAACCACAATCGCATTCTCCTAATCCTCGAAACAAAAAAAGCTACGGGTGCTCGTGAATGAATACGAGTTCGAGCAGTCTAATGGGGTTTCTTCCCCATAAGATTGCTTGGACTCTTTCTATTCACAGGGCTGAGATCATACCGTCACTGAAACCTGCTTCTTTCTTCTCCTGAACTTTTTTTTCGGAGACAATTCGCATACCAAGAGAGAGAGGTTTCATGTCACCTGAACGAGATAATGCTCGCGAAGGGAAAGCTAGTCGAAAAAAAGATACGGCATTCTAGGAGGAGGAGAAGATTGGGAAAAAGAGCTTGCTTTATTGAAAAGGAACAGAAAGGTTAGAAAAAGGAAGTGAAAATGAATTTAAAGCTTAATAGCGTTTTCTTTCGCTTCTATCTTCTATCCTCCGTACTTTCTCTTTACGTTGGCTTTCTTTTTTTCCTTTTTCTTCTTCTCCTTCTTGGATCCCTATCCTTTCGTTTCTTCCTTTGATTTCTAAGGAAACGAATTGGGAACGAACTAAATTCTTGCTCTTTCTTCTTTTCTTTTCCTTTCCCCTTTTCCAGATATGTCGTCATCTCTGTTCTTCGGGTATCCTCAACTGGCAGTCATTCCTCAAGCTGGGATCCTGGGTTTGGCAGCTTACGCCTTTTCCAGTTGCGTTCCTCTGTTCGTGAGTTTTCATTTCTCATCGCTTTTCCATAGGCTATCTCTCTATCTTTCACCTACGTTATAACATTTCCCCTTCCCTTCCCCTTTCTCTCTCTACTCTTTTAATCTTTTCTCAGGCCTTCGCCTTCCTAGGCCCTTACATCCGTAGAATCTGTCCAGAAGGTTTCACTCTGGCCGAATTCATCAGACAAAGATTTGGTTTGCCAGTCGGAATCTTGGCTTCAGTCATCTTCGTCGCCTTCATGCTCTGCTTCATGATTACCGAATTGAACACTTTTGGTGGAGTCGTGAATCTTTTGGGTGGAGTCAATCCTACGATCTCGGCCTTGATTGTCGCCATCACTACTACCATCTATACCGCCTACGGTGGATTCAAGGTGAGTGTTTCTTGAATTGTTGAAGCGAGTTGGAGCGTCGGTCGATTTGAGGTTATATGCTTCGGTTCTAACGATTGCTCTCTCTCTCTCTCTCTCTCTCTCTCTCTCTCTCTCTCTCTCTCTCTCTCTCTCTCTCTCTCTCTCTCTCTCTCTTTTCACCTTTCTTCCATCTCACAGGCTTCTCTTTGGACTGACAATGTCAATGCCATTGTGATTGCAATCTTTGTAATCATGATGTGCGTGGCTGTAGGAGTCGAAGTCAACATTGACACGTCGAGGATTTCCGAATCTGGTCTATTGAAACCTCAAAGGCTAGGAGGAGAACTATGGTACATTTTGACAGTCGCAATCGTCTTTTCTCAAATGTTCAATCAAGGCTTTTGGCAAAGGGCTTTTGCATCAAAGACGAACCAGGTCCTTTGGAAATCGGTCTTGATCGCAGTCGTTCCTTTGTTTGCCATCATCTTCCTCATCGGAATGGCTGGACCCATAGCTCAATGGGCAGGTCTATTCAATGGTCCAACTGCCGAAGACGATGGCTCTTACACCTTTTTCTATCTTCTATCCACTCTGCCTACTTGGGTTCATGGAATCGTCATCGTACTCGCTGGTGCTCTCACCTCTTCCGCTTACGACACTTTACAATCGGCTCAGATTTCCACCATTCAAAACGACGTCTTTGTAGGTAAAGTCAACATCTGGTGGTGTAGATTGGTTCTCTTGCTTCTCAACATTCCAGCAGTGGTTTTGGCCGTCAAGAATGTAGACATTTTGGAAGTCTTTTTGATCGCTGATTTGGGAGCGGCTTCGGTCTTACCTGCTCCATTGTTGGGATTGATTCCTGGTCTTTACTGGTTGAATGGTTTCGATGTCTTCATTGGTGCCATCGGAGGTGAGTCTTGAGAAACGAGAGTCGGGGATGTCGAGAGAGACAGAGAGAGAGAAGAGAACGAGAGAAGGTGGTCTCGAGCTCTCTCACTCTCTCGCCCTCCTTCTCGATTCTAGGGAATTACATTCTATTTCATCTTTCGCATGAACCCTGACTGATTTTTCTCTTTCGTTTCTTTCGCTCCCTTCCTCTTCTCGTGCGTTTTCTCCCCTTCTCTTTCAGGCTTCTTCACCGTCTTCATCTTCGGAACGATCTTCTACCACGGAGATGCATACGCTGGAGTCTCTCTGATCGCTCTCCCACAAGGTTTATACATCGAAGACTATTCAGTCCTAGGTGCATTCTTTGCCGCTCCTCTTGGTTCGATCGGATGGACTTTCGTGGCCTTTGCTTTCAGAGCCTTGATCACCTTGGCTTGGTGTAGATTCAGAGGTCAAGAATACAAGGTCTTCGAAAGAAAGGAATGGGATACTAGGAAATTCGCTTTAGATGAAGATAGACCTGCTGAATTGAAGAATGGAGAAGAAGGAGATGAGAATCGTTTAGGATTGGAATCAACAACTAGTGATGATGTCCATAAGGATGGTGGAGAAAGTAAAAGTGATGAGGTCTTGGATGGTGGATTCTTACATTCTAATAAGGATCCTGACTTCTCATTTGAGAAGTTGAAACAGAAACTTTTCAACAGAAATGGAGGCAGTCAATAAATCGATCGTTCTCCCAATCTTCAAAACAACCTTCAGCAAGTTCACCTAGTTTCTCAATCTCTCTTCATGGTCGGAAAATCAAATCGATTCACCTCAGGTTATGGTTATATAGAATTCACGATTCCATCTCTGCTTTCACTTCGTCGTCCATACTTTTTCGCTCAGTCGACTCCTCGCCTTGTTTTTCTCTCTACCCTCTCTTCCAAAACCCTGCTCTGAACATCTCAAATACATTCTCAAATAATCTTTCGATCTCCCGATCTTTCGCTCTCATATACTTTTCGCTCGCACGCACTCCTTTTCAAAAATTGAACTTGTCTCGCTCTCCTTCTTTGTCGTCGCTCCAATGCTTAAAGATCTCGCATTCCTGGTATAATACACGTCATAAATCAAATATCGAATCTTCTCTCTCCCTCTCTTTCTAGTGTTCTCTTGGCCTGACAAAACACAGCACCATCCTTCTCGAGCAGCGAAGGTGGTGCTCTCTTTAGAAAGTCTCATCGATTGGACCGAGAAGAAGCTGTCACAAAAGACGAGATTGGAGTGTCTAAATGAGAGATAAAGATCTTTAGAAAGAAGAACCATGGCCAGTCAAGAGGCTCAAATCTAGATCAGAGGTATTGATACGAAAAGGTAGAGAATGACAAGTAATATAGAAAAGATTTGAAGGATACATCTATTGGACAAAAGAGAAAGCATTCGAGACAGAAAGAGGCAAAGTAAAGCAAGATACGGAAAGCAAGAATGGATAAACAAAGAGAGGAAGAACAAGAACAACAGAAAGAAAAAAGATGAAAAAAGAAGAAAGGGGGCGGGGGGGAGAAAGATCCAAACTTGAAGTGAAAGAAGGCGAGACGAGTTTGAATAAGATAATCGAAACTTTTAGGATTGGATCTTCGATGTATGAGGAGGATACATTGGATTGAACTTCCAGCAATTGATCTTAAAAAAAGAAGTGAAGTTGGAGGCCTACTTTTTTTTCAAAAGGAAATCGAAACGAGTCTTGGAAATTCTCTGTTGATTGCTGTTTGGGTTGGAGACCTCTGATTGATTATGAGAATAGTAAAACCTGGATGAAAAAGGATCTCTTAAAAGCTGCTTGAAGTTTTAATTTTCAAAAATCCCTGATTAAGAATCAAACGAAAGTTGACTTCGAAGAGTAGGTTTCTCCTTGTGATCTTTGGTTTTTTTCGAAGACTTTCCCTAACCAAATTTGAAGATTCAGCCTCTAATTTCAGTATCCTTTTTCCTTTTCGAGCACATTTGCAAACCCCGAATCCAATCCAATCTTGAAACTTTTCTTCTGCCGTCCTCCATTTTTTCATCTTCTCAACTTGGATTTTTGTTTTGACTTTCTTTTCTTTACTCTTCTCCTTCTCCTTCTCCGAACCTATCCTCCATTCTACCATCAACATGGCTTTATTATGTTCCAATCATTCCTGTCTCTTTTTCATTCCCTCCTCTATCTAAATCCTAACACTAGCATTAGCTCTATTACTGACTGCCATTTTATGACTTTCTTCCTTTTTCTGCAAAGCTGTAGAGTTTCCATCCAGTACGTTTAAAATCTCCTTTCCCAACCTGTTTCCCAATTCCCTTTCCGATCTCTTTTTGCTTGCCTCTATGATGTTTACGATTCCCCTTCTGACGGATTGTTTGTGATTGAGTGCCAATGGGACTTGAACCTGTTTCCCACCTTGTTTCCTACTGGACAACCTGACGAGTGGAGATACGGTGTTGATTGCCTTTGTGAGTAGAGGTAGAGGAGGGGAATTGGTAGCCTTTGAAATGTGAGATAGACAAAGAGTCAAATGACGAATGGCTAGAGATCTCTTTCCATCTCGCATCAAGAGGTTGACAAAGGTTGATAGTAGAGGATCTTCCTTTGGAGGTAGGTCTGAAGTTGAATAGGAGAAAGGAGATAGTGATAGAGTTGGAGGAGTAGAAGAAGAAGGATTGGAAGTAGTAGTAGAAGGAGTAGTAGCAGAAGTAGAAGTAGAGGAAGTAGAGGAAGTAGAAGTCGAAGGTCTCTGTTCCAAAGTCAATTCTCTTGCCATTTCCACCAATCTATCTGCTGCTCTTGATCCGACCCTGCTTGCTCTACTGCTACTACCACTTGAATCTGTTGACTCTGTTGTGCTGCGATGGATCCTAGAGGGAGTGGCATCGGATTCGAGGGAAGAAGAGCAAGATGAAGATGAAAAGTGTCGTGGCAGTAGGATTGGATTGCTGCTGCTTGTCGTCATGGATCTTGTTGTTGATTGGATGATTAGATTGGAATTCAACGATGGAATTCTATTTAGCATGCTCATCATTGTCGAGATAGAAGCAGTAGTCAGTCAAGAGGAGGAGCAAGAGCAAGAGAATAAGAAAATGAAGAATTCGACTTTGGTATTTGGCTTGACCACCAACGACAACAACACACTCGAATATGGTAAGTTCATTCCATCTACTCGGTCTCATCTTACTCTAACTCATACCGTTTATGATCATGCTGAATGGAATTGCATTCATCAATTACCCAAATACATACATACATGGACAGCACAAGCAATCCTCTCGCTGTCTATCTCTATCTCCATCTCTATCTCTAACTAGATAGAAACTGACCTTGACTTACTTCCACTCTACTCTTTCTTCATCCCATCCATCTCTCTATCCACATCCCTCATCGCCATATACTATACTAGTCTGACGCAGGTGAGCATTCTTTCGCAACCCACCATCTCTCCCCTCCCCTTGCTCGAATTGCTCATCTCTCTCTCTCTCTCGTTGCCCTCTCCCATCCACTCTACCTCTTTACCCAATCCCATCCAGAATACAAGGAAGCCTTTGCTCTTTTCGACAAGAAGGGGACCGGTCATGTAGCCAGGGAATCGCTAGGGGATCTCCTCAGAGCTCTCGGTCAGAATCCAACCCAGGCAGAAGTCTCTGACCTCGCAAACCAGGCTCCAAAGGACATTGACTTCAACACCTTCATCGGCATCCTCAATAGACCAAACGGCTGGAAACCTGCTGGAACTCCGGGTGAGTGAGAGTGAGAGTGAGAGAGGAGACGAGACGAGACTAGAGAGGGAGGATGAGGATGCTGCGATTGGTCGATGGCGATAGAATGAAGATGACAACGCAAAGGTGGGGATGGTTCGGATTGTAGAGAATTGTAGGGAGAAAGCAAGTGGATCAGAGAACGACATTCGAGAATAGCAGCGATTGATGATGATAGCCTATCACTTCCCCTTCACTGACCTGCTTTCTCCTGTCTTCTCTCTTTCTTTTTCTTTTGCTCTGGTCTGTAAACAATATCTCCTCAAACTCAAACTGCAAACAATCTCCAATTTGAACAAACGATTCCTCAATCTTATATCCAAACTCAAATCCAACTCTCTGTCCTTTTCTACTCGCATCTAATCTCCAAACCTCTCATCTTTGGATCATCAGAGGAATTCATCAGAGGTTTCCAAGTCTTTGACAAGGAGGGAAACGGATTCATTGGAGTGGGAGAATTGAGATACGTGTTGACCTCTCTGGGAGAGAAGTTGTCCGACGAAGAGGTGGATGAACTGTTGAAGGGCGTCAATGTTGGAAGGTGAGTCTTTGGTCTACACACAGGAGAATTTGGATAGGATAGAATTGCCCTCTGACAGAGAGCGAGTCCGGATGGATCTGGAGGAAAATGTGACGTAGCATATCCTCGAGAGAGATATTAGGGAAAGATTAGAGGATAGATAAATGAACACAGGAGGTAGTTGAAGGAATCGAGAATACAACATCTAGATCTCTTTTTCGAGGATCTATGAACTTCTAAAAAGGAAGGAGCCAAGGACGGAGCGATTTGACTAACTCTCGATAGAATGACATTGTGTTAGAGAAATAATTTCAGAACTTTAATTCTCGAGAGAGTAATGCTTACTCACCCGAGAGCGTTTGGTTCCATCAAATTCTTGCCGATTTTCAATGCCCGTTCTGTGACCATGGATTCTATTGCTGGAGATGTTTTTGGATTTCCTGTCCCGAGAAGCTGATTCCATACCTCTCTCTCTCTCTCTCTCTTTTCTTTCGCTCGTTCCAATTCCCCTTGTTTCCTGTTTATCTCTTTGATCTCTCGACTTCTCTCTCTCAAGTGATGGAAATGTAAACTATGAAGCCTTTGTGCGTCAAATTCTCAGCCAGTAAATGGCCTCGCAACTTCTCTCTTTCACACCTTTTTGCTTTAGGGACTAGTCGACTTCTTTATAATCTAATCTCTTCTTCAATGGCAGCCTTCAGTCAGCTTTGAAAGCTTCTTATCCTTTTGAAACCTTTCTGTCCTTTTCTCCCTTCTTCTCTCTCTGTCTCTTGACTGTATCTTGTTGAACCTTTTTCTGACGTGGAGAAGACCTTTTGAAATGAAATCTTTTGACGAACAAGGGCAATCCGGAAGGGGATGTTTGCAAGAAATAAAGTTGTGGCTTTGATTATGAAATGAAATGCGATTCCCGAGATTAGTCGAGAATGGAACGAGTGTGTTGATCAAGAGTGTTGTTCTTTTCGAGAGATGTTCTTGCCATGGACTTGCAACTGTCTATCGATGCAGGCAGAATGCTTTCCATCCCCAAGTCATCCTCGGTTGCTGTATTGAAGCGTCAGTTGAGACTGCAAGGTGGATCATCGAATCAAATCCGAAGCATTCTATCTTGGAGCACCATTCCCAAAACCAAGCAAGAAGTGGAAGGACAACATCAACGACAACTCAAAAGACGCAGCTCTGCTCCTCGTCCCACTCTGCCCAAAGGCGTAATAAGGAACGACATTGTCGTCAAGGCCCTTGAAGATGATTGGCCTTTGGCTGCCACCGTCTTTCAAAGCGAAGCAGAGCTCGAGGGGACCAAGCAGGATGAGAATGAGAATGAGAATGCGGTAGTCATTGGCAGCGCTACTGGAGTGCCTGCTTCTTTCTATCATCCTTATGCTGCGTGAGTGGATAAGATAGTGATGCAATGGCAAGAGAATGATGATAAGAGATCAAGAGAGAGATTTCTGGGTCGAATGCGATCTCGAAAGAAGAAGATTAATAAAAGAAAGACAGAGAGCAGCTCGAAGAAGGGTATGAATCGAATCTAATCCGGTCGATGCCTCTAATGAAACTTTTCAATAGGATTTGAAATCATTCTCTTTGAATCTTTGTCGCTCGAAGAAATTCAAAAGAGTTTCAAGATCTTGACTCCCTCCTCCGTTTCCCTTCTTCTCTGCCTCATCTTCTCTCTCCATTTTCAGCTACCTCGCATCTCAAGGTTCTCCTACAATATGCTTTGATTACAGACTCTGTGGCGATTCTTTTCCTCCTACTTCCACCTCTCCGTCTACTCCGACAAGTGGAGCTTCACTTTCAATAGAAGATCGAAATGAGATCTTGAAACTCCATCCTCAAGTCGGCTTTCAACAATGGGCGGAAAGAGATTATGCTTCAGTCTTGATTCATGCTTGGGAAAATCTATGTAGTCCTCAAAGACAAGGTGGAGACGAGGAGAAAGCAAACGAAAGAAGAGGACTCTCGATTCTAGGAAGTAGTTTAGGAGGTCATTTATTCCCATTGACAATTCATCATTCTCTCAAATTGAATCCTCAAATCAAGGTAGATAGAGCTTTATTCTATTCTTCCATCAATCCATACTATAGATTCACTCCAGACCCAAGCTCTACAAGAAGGTTTGGATTGGAAATGTTATCTTGGATCAAGAGAGATGGGTTTCAAGACATAATCAAATGGTCTCTTGGAAACAACATTCCTTTGAGAGCAGGTTTGGATTGGATAGAAGCTGCTCAAGAGCCAAACTACACCGGTTCAAGTGATTACATGAAGCAGGCCTTTTTGGACTACAAGGTTGACACTTTAGGATTGAGCTTTTCAGACGATCACTTGGCTCATGGAAGTCCTAGGAGGACTGACGCTTTCAATAGGATTCTTGGATGGCCTGAAAGCTTGGAAAGTGAGGAAGAGAAGAGATATTGGGAAGAAGGAAAAGAGAACAAGGTAATGGAAGGAGAGGGACAAGGTGGGACTGGATCCGAAGCTTATCTCACGCCTCCTGATTTCAGGAAACAAGCTTCAGAAAGGGAGTTGGAGAATAGAAGAGGCTGGTTGAATAGTAGGATCTTTTTGGACGTCAAAGAGAACGGTTGGGTCAGAGGTTCTAGGAGAAAAGGAGTGTTGGAAGGAAAAGAAGATAAGAGACCTGCAAGGATAGGTCACGTTGATGCTTTCAAACCTTCAGTACCTAAAGAGGTCTGGGAGTTGATGAGAGATTTCTTGCAGAGAGGTATCTTACCAAGTCGGATATTAGGAGGGAGAGGTGGAAGAAGAAATTTTGGATGTTAAGTACTTGATCTGTGTTAATTCCAATCTTCCAAGAGACAAAGCTTGAACTCACTTTCAAGTGACTTTCCCCATCTTTGTGTAATTTGGCATTAGATTTCAAAGATGAACAAATACAAGTAATAATCTACATCAATTGAAACTCGATCTTTCATAGCTCCATCGATAAAAGAGACCTTCTATTCTTCCAAATAGTATTGATCAATCATTGAAAATGTCGTAGAAGAGGTAATAGAAGAGATCTTCGTAGGAGACTTCTCATTCTTTGCTTTCTTCTCATCCAGCCTTCGATCTCTAAAACCTTATCATTTCCACACTTTCCATCTACCTTCTTCCATTGATCATCTTCATTCCATACTCTTGAATCCCAATAACGGTTTCTCTACTCCAACCTTCCAACAGACGAAGCTCGAACTCACTCTCCAATGTCTTTCTATCCATCTTTCTCTAACCTCTCCCTCTTTCGCAGACTTGCGTCGAAGAATGAGACGAAGAATGAGATCCTCTCAAGCTCCTGACCTCCCTTCAAGCCATCGACTTAAGTGGTCTGTCATTTGAGTACTGAGAGATTGGCCTTGAGGTGAGGAGCAAAAGATAGATCGAATCGGAAACTGCAATCTCTAGGTTCAGATTGATAGACGGAGACTTCTCTCCTTCTCGATGCTCTTGCTCTTGATAACTTCGACTCGATCTAACAAAATCGAATTATCTGTGAAGAATCAACGAATTGATGATGATGAAGAATGGTTGGAGTTGAAGTCAAAGTCGAAGTCTTCTTGAAGTCGAAATGGCTTCTCTTTCAGAGTTCGGCTGTCTCTTGTCTCTTTCATCGCTCGGACCAGAAATCGATATGCTTTCTTTCCCACTGAAAAGACTCAATGAAATAACAGTGACAGCGAATCAGAGAAAGCGAAAGAGATTCTCTATCTTGACTTCGCAATCTCTTCTTCCCTTCCAAAGTTCAAGACCAAATCCTTATCATCTCGTTGTCATTTCCTTCCAGCCATTCATCAGATTATGTATTTCTTGGTCTAAAGAACAGTCTTTCAACTCCATTCTCCCCAGAGAAGATTCGTTTACTAACCTTGTAAGGATCTTCTCTCTCTATCTTCAATCTCTGATCTGGTTGCTTTGCAAGTCATTCCGCTTCTCCATGAGCACAAGAAGTCTTTCTAGCCATTTATATCTTCTCTGTTAACTATCCCAAATCGAAAATGATCTGGCTCTAGAGGTAGTGGACTTTAATTTGAGATGAAGATTGGAATTTGTCGATTGTGTTGTTCTTCCGTTTTAATCCTTGTATCCTGCTCTCTCCTTCTTCGAGGCTTGAACTTGATGATATGAGGCAATCTTTTGTTGAAGTAGAGCAGCTAATAGAGATAGAATCAAAGTCTGAGAGATGGTGGAAGAGAAGATGTTAGAAAAGAAAGAGAGAGAGAGAAACCGATTCAGTTCTCTTGTCTTCGTCAGTTCGTCAACAGCAAAATCCGTTTCTCTTTCAGTCTTCTTGGATTCCTCATTTAATATTCTTCCCAACTCAATGATCTGCTTTACTTTTTGCTGTCATTGTATGATCTGAACTCTATTCATCTGAGGTTCCTCAATTATGACCGGTCAAACATTTATGAATTCTTAGGAAGAAAACTCAAGAACTCTCCTCTTTGCTGACTCTCTCTCTTCTGTTGTTCTCTTTCATTATGAACACTAGTAAATTCTTGATTGCAAAACCATAATCGACTTCAAAGTAGGTACTTCAACAGTTCTTTTCAAGTCTGGACTGTAGTAGTTAGATAATCAATCTTTATGATTTCAATTATTAGATTGTGGTCTTGAGCCACTTTCCAGACTTTCCAAATTCTTGAATCTATATTTTACTTGCTAGATACATCAAACTCATTATCTCAATCACTTATTGAAGCAATTGAGCAAGAAGAAGTTCTTCTATTCTTCAATGAATCAATCTTCTTCTGGTTGTTCAACATGATTTGAAATCCAACAAAGTCATGCGTAATTCCAGTGTTTTGAGCAAAGTCATTCAATAGCTCTTGTCATCTTCTTCAAATATCAAGACTCTGTAAAGTTTTTGGGCTAATCTCTGAAACCAATCAACTTCTCAAAGCACACAAATGCAATCTTTCATAAAGCAGGGAAAACTCATTCTTCACGTGAGATGAGTTCATTCGGGGTCATTTTTGGAGTCTTTTCTCGGGTTCCCAGATGAGAATGAGATGAAATTTGACTCATATGAGGTCTCTGAAGCCATTTTGACTCACTCAGGCTCACATGAAGTGAATGAGGCAAAAATGAGATTGAAGTGAGAGAAGATGAAGGCGAGATGAACCTGAGATGACCCGAGGGGATCCATTTCCATCTTTCTAAGTATGAGAGACTGAAAAGAGAGTCTCTAAAGAGGAGATATGCGAGAATAGGAGAGAAACAATCCAAGAGAAGCAAGGGTTAGGGTTAGGGTTAGGGTTAGGGTTAGGGTTAGGGTTAGGGTTAGGGTTAGGGTTAGGGTTAGGGTTAGGGTTAGGGTTAGGGTTAGGGT